>JACCGJ010017706.1:0-42622 GCA_013407085.1 Atriophallophorus winterbourni
ATCTTAGACAGAAACGTCTTTAAGTAGTGAAACATTGTTCAAAATATCTTTTCACTAATGAGGCTCTGAATGCGACTGACACGAGCAAACCGTGAACGAATTCGTACAATTTCGTTTTTGTGTTGTGGAAGTGTCGACTGATGTGTCTTTTGAGGCGACATCAATATTGCATTGTTAAAAGAAATCTCAGTCTTTATGTGCATTAAATTTTAACAAAATGTTTTAAGCTGAATCTTGGATAATGGGCATTTCTGTTTGCTAGCTTATTCCAGTAACCACCTCGTTACTGAACATATTAGATAACAAACCATCTTGGTCTATGGTGCTCATCCGTTTTTTGATAACATGATTGCCGCCCCCCGCCGAATTATCCAGTTTTTTAATCAAAGGGTCATAGGTCAATTTTTGCTACGCCTCGGAAACAATTTGAAGGGGGAATGGAATTTGCAATCATCCGTTCTTGTTGGTCCTATATTCTGTAATTTGTTGCTTGGAAGAAAAAGCTTCGTCTGTGGCTTTGAGATGTAATAATAAACTCTGGTGGTCTGTTATACACTACATGCTGCCAACTCCAATTTTTGTATGCCGATGTTGAAACTCAAATACCTTCTCCAACACTACTTCTTGACCATGTTTTAGCAAAATCTAATTCCGAACAAACTAAGTGATGGAAGTGACGCGTTCTAGTTGATACCCAAATAAAAACTATTGCTTTGTTACAAAACTCCGGCCATTATGCTACGAATGCGATGTGAGCCATGCCCTCAAAAACCAAAAAATGTTTTTAAATAAAATGCCGCATAAATATCATGTTAGATCCATTTTAGTTCGCTGGACATTGAATTTACCGATCTAATGTTTATTTAATAGTTTCCCATGTACATATATTTTTCGGGATAAAGCTCACTTCTAACTTTGAAGAAGTTTCCCGCAGATTTTTTTAACTCAAATTACAATTTTGGTCATCTGGACAAAAAACAAACAGTTTGTTGATGCGAATTTAATCGGAAAAGAAAAAAAAAACAAACTGGTTAAGAGGGTTTTAATTGGCTCACAAAATTTGGTGGATAAAATTACTCTATATTACTTTTACATAAACATAAACTTAAGCGTATGAGAAATTCCTATGATTTTGCGATTAGAAATAAGGCGTTCCGTTTCACAGGACACTCAAACTAATTTGCTTGTTAACGGTTCGCCAATGTGCTATAGGCTCATGAATTTTGAAACAATGTTCATTCACTTGTATATATACAATCTCTACCGCTACTATTCACATTATTTTAACGTTCACTGCATTTGAAAACGGTATACAGCTATAAGGCGGTTGTGAATGTCAATCGACTGTTATATTACCAAAATGCAGATATCCTAATGCGCCAATAGCGTTGCCTCAACTGAAAACAACCATCATATACAAACCTTCCAGCATCTTTGCTCAGGTTAAATAGTTGGTTTTTAAACATGATAGTGTTTAAAATTCTGAGTCAATTTACATTTATTGAATTGATGATTATTTCATAGGTAGTTCGCTCAAGGAGGATGACTAAATGGATAATAAACATAGGATATTGAGTTCGATTTAGAATACAAGAAGAGTATTGCCTGAAGCTGTCACTAATGGAACGGTGAGCTTCCGATTTGCTTCGCCCATTATACCCACACGAGGGTTTGGCATAAACTATTCAAGATGGTTTGGGTTGTGCGTTCACGGTATTGCCCTGGTTTCCAGGTTCTTAACAGACTGATAAGAAAACAAACATAGTGCTAGCGATCATACTTGTTTTCAGTACGCATTTTATAAATGTACTCGATCAGCGTATTAATATTATGTACTCAATCCGTCATTGCTGAAGCATTGGGTTGTCGTATATCGATTCAAACTCTGAGGAAGCCCACTTGAATTTGTTCTCCGAGCTTGCTGAGTTTGCATCGGAGAATGAATTCAACTAAGCTACAACAACGACCCGAGCTACAAATATTCCAAACAATTCTGGAGAAGCCCATTAGCGACAAAATAATCAATATCTGTATTCACATTGCACGCACTATTTTGTTATTATTCCTGAGCCCTCTGCTCCACTAGGGCGGTTGATCCAAACTCCGAAATGCTAGTAAGTCAATTTCAAAATTCAGCACGTGACCGTTACATGCATCACGTGGTTATCACGATCAGCTGGCCGAGTCGACGAGTAGGATAAATATCGATTGGAAGCGGTCACCTGAACTGAATCTGCAGCTTCGTTGTAAGTGAAACTATTGTATGCAAAGATGAACTGTCAATCCGGTATGAGGCGAAATTGTTCAACTTTGGAAACTCTATACTTAGGCTTCATAAAATGAACCATGGTGTTCCAAAGTAAAATCAATTATTTCCCGGTAAACTGTTCGACATGCTTTTAAACAACAACTGTGTTACTCACATTAAACGTATAGACGATAACCGGTTACGGGTTGTATCACATCGTCAGATATAAACAATGAAACCTTGTTCAACTTTCTACATTTTTGAAGTCTAACTAAACCATAACTTTATTATCTCTAGCTGCGGTCAGCAAGTATAAAAAAACCTGACTCTGGAGTGTGTGCCAAATACTCCAGAAACAATTCAATACAAAATCAAAGACGGCAACCAAATTCAACAATGACCGACGAATTATTCAAACAAATGGTTCACCAAACACGTGAAAGGAAAAGACATCCAACAACACAAGTTAATTACAAAAAGTAAGGTTGAACATCCAAATTCTGTAGAAACAATAAACGAAACCAAATTCAAGTCTCCAAATATCAATTTTGTATATAGGTCGAAAGCAGATAGGAAAAGGAAGAAATTCAAGGCTACATGACGCTTAACATGCTTCTTAAAACACGTATGTTGTGCTTTGTTATATTTTTGTATAATTTGATAATCCTCCGTGGTGTGCACGCTAGTCAACACGTTGATATCATCCGCAAATAAAATGATTTTGAAGAGTACGATTTCGGGTATATCGTTTGCATACACCAGGTACAATATTAGCCCCAAGTCTGATCCTAAAGTTACGCCACTTGTAACTTTTGCTGGGATAGATAATTTCCTATCAACTCTACCTTGACCACTCTATCAGTCTGGTAATCCTCTATTCAGGCCAATAATCTGCCACCCACCCCGAGCAACTACAATTTCTGTAAAAGTATTCTGTGGTTAGCACTCTCAACCTCTTAAGAAAAATCGAAGTAAAAAGCAAGGAGAGGGTATCCATTATCCACGACTCAAGTAAGGTTATCAAGGGTTATGAGACGATTGGTAACACAGGAGTTCCATTAGTAAATCCGTGTTGTGCGATGTAAATAAGCTTAATTTGTTTCAATTGTTTGATACATTCATCAGCGGCAAAGCGTTCGAGAACTTTAGAGACCTCTGTCAATAATGTGACACATCGGATCAGTTCCCGAATATGTAAATGGGAGTTATTAATCCACTCTTTCATACAGTAGGAACCTTGCTACGAATCAGTGACAGGCTGAAAAGATCAGAGAGTTGTGATAATAGAGCATTGGCGCATTACCTAAGGATGGACGGTGTTATTTTAGCAGCTTGCAGTTACAGTATTTAACTCTAGTAGCCTCGATGTTCTACCATTTTACTCGAACGATCTGATTATGTAAGGAATCCGAGAATAACTTGCACGATACTTTGAATTCGAAAATGGCGGCTGTTTAAATTTTAACAAATTATGCGTTGTTCATTTTTACGAATCGCTTTCAATATACGACTAGTTAATTAATTATTTGATAAAGGTCTACTTTCATGTCTTTTATTTACGACATTTTCTGTTTTTCGGCACTAAATTCATCATTCGAAATTATGTGAACATTGTATATGCACGACGATCATGATGGCATAAGTCGCCGTTTTATCCATATGTTGAGAATTTTGGTGAGCACTTGAATCCCATGCCTAGTTCTTGTTGTTTAATTTCATCAAATATTGCATAAATCAATACTGAACATTTGCTGTTCAATATGGTCTATAAACCAAACTAATTTGTTGAAATCATGATTTTCGCAGCGACGTTCTATCGACTATTGATTGTATAATCGATAAACAAACAACATCAGAATCTGTTGAAGATATTCATCAATGCAATTATCACGTTTGATTCCGATTCGTGAATAGACTGTGTGGTGTTTGCTGCGAAATAATTCACGTGTCAAATTGTTGAGGTGACCAAAAAGCGATATGTGTAGTATTCCAATCACAGTTTATTTGAATCCTAATCTTAAATCTGTGCTTATTCGAAGCGTTCGACATTACCTTTGAACAAATTTCCATACCCGAGTTCATTAATTCAATCTATCAATTATATTATGTAAAACTATTTATCTGTTATAAAGGGCATATTTATTTTAGTAATTTGAGAAGCTGTTTTTTTCTTTTCAGAGTTTCCCGTTCCGTTATGTAACGTTATCTGAAGCGGGCATTGTCAAAAAGCTTGAACTACTGTCTGAGGTGTCGGACAAGGAACGGTCAGCATTTTTGACCTTCAAAGGTCTGTCAACAATTGAAAACATACGACTTCTAAGGTCAGGTAGAATTGATGTCCAACAGACTGCAAGCCGATGTGCAAATGAGTATTTGACTGAAATTATACTCAGCATCCAAAAAGCTGCCCCTACTGAAAATTTTCACAGTTTGTATGAGGGGATCATAAGAGCCATTGGTCCAAACAAACGTCTCTCATTTAGTCCGTATCTGTTAACCCGATTTTCGACTGAAAACAGCAGATATAAAGATGAGTAGAGCACTTAACCTATCTCTTCTATAGGGACAGTACGATTATACCGCATAAACTTGTTTCGTCTGCAAGCTTTGAGGATCAGTAACAGCTCTCGCCTGCTAACGCAGATCACACCGCCGACGTGCAACTAACGCCGATCGACCGAGTTCTGCGTATCATTGCAATTGCTACCGGAGAGTTTTTACCGCCAGAATCGGAATGATTAGTCATACGAAAAGACGTGAAACATGAAAAATCAGGCAATGGTGATTAACATCCACGGTCGAAATCGAACTAAAAAGTCGAACAACAAAACCTGCTCTCCGATTTATCCGAACTCGAAAAATGATGTTCAGTCTGCGTCACCTTTATCGATTATTTTTATTCGACAGGAGACTAAACGGTGTACAAAACTCATGCACGAAGAACCAAAGCGTTGGTCATTGAAACAACAACTGCTAGACGTTCCAAATACATGGACCCTTACCTGAGATTCGTTAAATATTAACTTGATCAAATTAGCTGTTTCACGTAACGTTGATCAGATTAACAGCTTACAATGTCTAAGTCATCGTTAAGTCAATTTGAATTATCTGAGAGTAGCAGATGTCATTGTTTCAACGACAGAAAACTTGATGCGAATGAATATGAAATGCAGGGTGCAAAGTAATTGCACGTGAAATATCTGGTTGAATGAGTATCGTACAAAATGTAACCCGCCTTTGAAACTCAACCCTGGGAATAAAATGCAATAAAATCGGATGTTGCATTATTCCTGAATTATATTTTCAAAAGTTTTCGCGTATTTGGTCCGATAGAACATGACACATGTTATTACGTAATCCCTGAGCACATAGCCAATCAGGTGACAGATAAGATAATGTGCTGGACCAACTGCGCTTATTGGACGATCAAAGGTCAATAGTGCGATAAAAGTTCAAGCGCACGCGAGTTCCAACAATTGAAGCTTTTAAACCGCAGAAAAGGAACGCATCTTCGGAAAAAGCTAAATGGATAAAGCATTGCCGTCGATTGAAGAACTTTTCCTGATCGGACATCCCCCACACGAACACCGAGCGGATTCGAAACCAGCAAGTACTTCGTCGGACTCTGGAATAGAGAGAGATAGTCCAAAAGAGGGTCAAAACATTGGCAAACTCTTGACACCGGTTTTCGGAAAAAAGTCACAACAAACTGAAGAATTCACTTCAGAATACGTACCAAATCTTTGGACAAATGAGGATTGGTTCAACACGCAAAGTTTCCAGCAAACAGTATCATCGTTACAACCGGATTGCATGCAACAATTTTCCACAAGACACACCCAAATATTCAACAGTGAAAATATGTCTGATTGCACAAACATTGGATCAAACAAACATCGGCTGACCTAATATGTGTCGAATCTACATGATCTCAGTTGCTGTCAACCGTATTCTTATCTATCAACCGCCAAAACGAAAGAACTCAGGCAATCCACTTCATTTGAAGCCACTGTGACACATAATTCAAACCAAACGCATCCGCCACAAAAAAGACGTCATATATCAATGCAAAATGATTCTGAGCTACGGATGGTAATTAATGAAATCCAGAGGTATTAAAGTCAACCCGCCACAAAGCAATTTGGGCAGTGTAATTTTGACACAATACCATCAAATCCACTTTTACATATGCCGCCTGATTCTTATTCAGCAAGCTTGACAAGCAGAACGCTAGGCGTTTCACCTAAACCTGGTCCATCTTACATGGAGCCGAGTCATTTATATTAAAGAGTAACATTGGAAACAAGTAGAAATCGCCTCATTGAAAGCCAAGTCTGGATGAACTCTAAAGAGATAATGTCATCGCTAGAGATTACTACGGAAGCTTACACGATAGGATATTGAACTAAAGCAGGCGAGCCGTCAGGTAAATTGTAAAAAAAAGAGGCACACTGAACCATGATTTTATAGACTGTGTTGTTTGTACCGATGTAAAGGGAACGAGTGCACACGTTAAAGGTTCAGACTACCGAGAGATTAATGGGAATAATAAAGAAAGTGGTGTGTAATATGGACTTTTAACCGACGAAAACGTTATCATTGGCACGGATAAAACGTAAATCTAATTCTTGAAATTTTAACAAGTAAATTCTGTTTAATATCATGGTTATATTTTAGAACTTCAGAAAAACATATTACGCTCGCTGTTATCCTGTTTAGATAGGGTTCAGTGACCACTGCAATGACCTTTGCTGATATGCCACGTAGAAATTAGCCAGTAAACCCAAGAAATAAACAAAAACGATACAAATTAACGTACAAAATGTAATTTTTTTGAAAGACTTTGAAGTAGGGGAAACAACTGATAAAGCAGAGTAGTAAAAACAAAACCAGTTACAATGGAGATTTCTTAATGACACACTCGTTCCAGATGACATAGCAGTGGCAGACAAATGCTAAATTTAAAATTCACGAACTATATAAACATCGTTCCTTAGCACATGTAAGTAACGTTTTAACGTAGATATGTGTTTGACGCAGTCTAAGCTAAGTGAAAAATTGCACCATGCTCATACCACGAGAAATAAGGTTAAACGCATTTATGATTCATAGGGGATATTTGATGCTACAGAGAAGATACTAAGTCAAATATTCGCTGAAACGGATACAGCTAATACAACAGACTACTTTATAACAACAGTACAACCCAAAAACGATCAGGCATCCGTGCGAGCGAAAACCCTCAAATGGCGACTCAAGAGGAAGAGGCCCAAAAGCTATTTTGCATCTCGATAGCCCATTTTCCCACATGCCATCCTCGCGCTTATTCCGTGAGTCGTTGAACGATGATCCCCTTTACAACCGCATTGCATGTAATGTCTGATACCGTGGAACTAGTTTGCCTTCATTACAATATCTTATTCTGACAAACAATCAACACGATGTTGATGACGTTGCTAACGAAATTCGACTGGGTTTACGTGATCATGTCGTCATCCAGTTCGACTATCTGTTTGATTCTGCAAGAAATAAATATTTGGACTGATCGTCATTATGGCTTTAAGTGATGCACTTCGAAACTCGATCAGCTACGAACCAGCAACCTGCTTTAGTTTTGGGTATTGTCAATAACTTTTAGAGGCCTTCAAATTGGCCTGGCCCCAGATTAACTTCTTCTCACGTTTCAACATGTCGCAATATAAACGAAGCATATTTTACTCCCTTGTGACGCTTCAAATTCTATCCACATGTTAAAATTCCAGCTATGGAGTTTGTGCTGCGCCAGTTGGAGAAAATTCAATTGTATACTGAAGCAACACGATTTTTATGACACGATGCATGCTGACATTTTCACAACTCCCATAACAATGTTTGATAGCGCTAATAGATGAAACCGAAGCTGTTTCTAATATACATATTATTGGCAATTTAAATTTTTTCCTTTCGGCTATACCCTATCGCTTAATTTTCAATCGCTATTCAAAAAATAGTTTGGTCTGATTAATTTTTAACTCTAAATTCGTTTAATCGCATGAATTTCACCGACGTAAACTCTAAATTTGTCCTTAAGAACTCCAGAAAATATATAAAATTCAAACTAAGAAGCTCAAAATAAAACTGAATAATGTCATTGATAAAATCCATTTTCAGAGACCTATGAAACGTTACGCTTACTGAGTAATGAAGTACATATATTTATCCATCAAGAAAAGATGTACAACCGAGATTAGATATTAAGCTTGTTAGAGTTCAGCACGAAAATCCTCTGTTGAATGATTAATTATCAAGCTAAGGAAAGATTAGGATTTGCAGCGGATTAGCTGGATCAACAATAAGTGGCTTAAGCCTCTTCTTATTCGTCTGTGCACTAACAGACTGCACTATCCGTGTGCTGTCGATGGTGTAGTTTCACAAATTATTGGAGCAGCAAGCGGAAGTCCCTGCAATTCAGTCATCGATTCATTCCTCTCTTCATTGCAGGGATTGTTCTTTGAGATTATAGAAATATCTTGAGTTGCTTGATATTTTGTCGTTGAATAGCCAACTGTATTTTGACTTCAAAATATGTTCCATCATTAATGAGGGGAAGCAAGTAGATTTCACGTCCTTGAAAAGTGCAGTGAAGAAAAAATTTGGGTGTCAGGATGTGTTTAAGTTAAACAATTCGCAAAAAACCGTGTCATCAAACAAATCAATCGTATATTTCAACGGATCATTAACGAATTCCTTAGACCGGTCGTGCAATATACTTTACATATATAGCCTTCGTGGCTGAAAAACATTAAAGTACTCATGCGGCGAATAATTCACTGCTCAAAAACTAGTTTTCAGTATCCGAACAACGCCTTACAAACAAAGAATAGCTCCCCGAATTTGCTCGACTTTCTTTTATCGACCATTTGTAGGAGACCTTGTAATTTTAAACTACAATATGACAAAAGTATTGTAATAGATGCATCTCGTAAAACACAAACGAATATATTTGTTATTTGCATTCTTCGTATTGAATAAGTGATTGGCGTCCACTCGGATGAAGGAGGTTGATCAGCCGAAAAGTGGGTTGTCTTCAGTATTATCTGCAGAGATGAATAATCGCACAAACAAAAGTCTCACCATGCACCTAGAATACGAAGCACGGAGAATTCAAAGTATATTTTATGGCCTTTTTACAGTGATAGTCAAACCAATACATGATTATTGTACATAGAAAAAAATATCAGAAGTCAAAATATGCAAAATAGGGATTACAATGTTTGAGGTTACAACCTTACCCAATTAAACACAATATTTCTTAGGCGAAACAATCCATTACAACAACTTTTACGCGAATAGACAAGCTGAAACATTGGACCTATGTATATGCACAATTGGTTACAAATTTCTGCCTAAACTGCATAAGGTATTTTTATTCTGCCCATGTCTTTTATGCTTGGAACACATTACATTCTAGCGTTACTTATTCAACTAACTTATATGAGTTCAAAGTAACATTGGAAATGATTTTATCCATACATTCGTATCCCAAGTACTTATATACTGTGTAATTTAAATGCTTAGCGAGATTATATCTTTTCACATTTTAATTACAGCTATTCTTTGGTTGTTGTTAAACTAAATGCTTTTCATACCCTTAAGCAAATTGAAATGTCTTGATTTCGCAAATTTATATCATGTTTTTGTTTAAAAGTGAACTCGATATATTTGGGTTTTGTTTCACGATTTATGGTTGAAAGAGCATTTAAGAATAACCACAAGGTATAAATAACATGAATTGGTCCTCATGACTACGGTAAGGCAGTGAACAGATTTATCAATAAGGGGAGGGAATATCTCATCTCTGTTTGTAGATTAGTGAAACATTCCTGTTCTGATCATCAGTGTCACTTATTTCTCTGTCGTGATCCGCTAGTTTCCCTGAGGATAATATCGCAATACTTTACCCCGCACTGATGAATAAGCCTGCTACTCAATCTTAGAGATGTATGCGTACTAGTTGAAGTTGCAATGCATTACTTGTCGGTACAAGTATGTGATCCACCAAGGCTTCGCTGTATACCAACCGCACCTATCGTCGGCGGCAAGGTGGTCAAGTGAAAACCTGGCTGTCAACTGTGAAAGAGGTTGTAGACACCCTTGGTCTGCGTACCGTCTACGTAGTTTGCAGGTGGGAACGAGACTGGATCACGATCTGCAACGATCTCGACTCCGATCGACGTGCGTGGGCTGGTGCGATCCGAGACAACAATGAAGCCGGCTAATCCACCCGTGGAGCCAGCCGCAAAAAAGTAAGTAAGTAAAGTAAGTAAGTAATAAAGCCCCAGAAAACCTAGGACGGAAGTGTGATCATGAAGTGAAAAAACGAAAAGTATTTTTTTGGAACATTATCAAGACAGCAGCAGAGATTAAAGTAATATATAGTGCGTGAGAAATGCTAAACATTTTGCATGTGTGATTCGTTTGCTTTTCAATGAGAAAATGTGTAAGCTTCGAAAGTTATAAGTTCGTAACGTTTACAAAGTGGGAATTGATAGTGAAACATTTTAATTAACTCATTTGATTGGAGCGAATTGCCTGACTGTTGACATTTGCTTGAATAACGAGTGATTTCTCTGAAAATATTTGGCCGTTGCCAACGGACTTCGGTGCATCACCATGTTAGTTTGAGCGGAGAAATGTCGTAATTCGCTTGACAACTAATGGTTGATATTGTGACTATTGTTGTCAAGGGGATATAATTAACAATGTCCAAATTCTAGATCAATTCATTTTAAATAGCCGCAAAGATCGGGGTTAAATGATATCTAGTTAATTGAGGTCAATTCCATTAGCATGATATAGCAGTAATATAGATTGGATCATGTCAATACATAGTTTTTGTGTGTCCGAAGGAATATTAGTAGATAATTTTAAATGGTCAACCGGTGGATGTAAGCTGACCAGTCAAGGTTCCAGACTGGAAAATCGACGGTCGTGAGTCTCGGTTCCTCCACGCGTTTTTATTTTTTTCAGTCAATACGGAAGCTTTTGTTTTTTAAAACGTTTTCACATGTCGTGAACATGTAAACAAAGGACGTTTGATGCCCCGCACGCTTTAAACGCTGCGAAATATTTTTATTTTTTGAAGGATGGGGAATTTGTTGCGCCGGTCAGAATAATGCGAAAGAAAACTCATACATGCCTGCAGACGGAACCGAAACTGTTTTGAATTTGAATGTGACTGGCTATCTCAAAATTTCCCATCAAATTTTGACGTCCCCCTTATTGGTATTGAAATTCTGTGTTCAAACTATTTTGATTAACTGAAAATTCGTTTTAACGAATAAAGTTCTCTTCTTCTTCTTTCTCTTCTTCTTCTTCTGAAAGCAAATGAAGTCCAACGTTTTCTTCATGCTCTATACACATTTGTGAATTTTTCACATTATCTGCTACTGATGAGCAGTTTAAAAATTAATTGATTATTTATGAGTAGAAACCTTAAGATGTATTCGTGTTGAAAAAAGATCCCGGGGAATCAATTGCGATGTTTGAAATATTATACTATTGAGTGAGCAGTTAACACTCTAAATGCATGCAATTAAAATATAATCTCGTGATGAATGCCTCAGTTTAATAAAGTATATTTCGTATAACGCGTGGCGTTCACAAATCTTTAGCGCATTTTCAAAACTCAATATGCCCAAGCTTGAGATTGAAATGATAATTTAAAACTTCTATTCACTCATTCAGCTTCTACACCGTCAAACATTTTCAGATAATAAATCGGAACTGGGAATTGTTTAGAATGCAATAGCTATCGCGATTTGTTCTGCGTTTTAAGTCTATATTCGTGTGAATATATCTTTAGAACAATGAACGCGTAATAACAGAGAAATCATGTGAGGCAAAACCATCATGAAATGGTTAAAAATTTAACAAAACCCAATTTACACGAAAAATCTATCTTAGCTCATCTCAATCAGATTTGAGTCAATACCGCAGATGAATTTCGATACCATCGGAAAGAGCAGTTTTTCGGTAGTGATTTGCTTCCGACACAGAAGCTTTGTCAGTCCAGGGTCGATAGTGAGGTCGGGTAACATGGCTAAACGCAATTCACCCAACGACTCTGTTTGGTTTTACAGCTATGCAGCCTATATTAAGCATCTGAAGGGATACAAGTCACGCAGGCATGACCAGAATCATGGGCCGATTTGCCCAGCGTGGTGTGTATGATAGTCAATCTGATACAAGTGAACACGATCATGGTCAGTTGACACTGTGTAAAATTAGAAAATAACGCAGTTATGGTTATACAAGTTGTAAAATCTCATCAAGTAATAAATGCAAGCTAAATATCGGCTAACTTGAGTTTGTATCAAGGTTTAAAGGCAGATTGTAAATATCTCTATTTGGATCATGCACTGTTAGACTGGAAAAAAAGAGGTTACAGTATCTAATCCTCAAGACGGAATTTTTATGCGTGTAATGTTGTAGACATTGTAGTGAATTACCAAACATTAGCCACTAATAAGAACTGAAGTTCTCGTCTACTCGCTACTTTATAAGTAGCTGAAGGGACTAAACTAAGCCCCAACTGATCCAACGGCGTTATAACGGGGTTATAACAACCCCAGGATAGATCAGAGTAGAATACCATTTCGAAACGCTAAAATCTCACCGGAAGCACAGGACCGGTTTCGAGGTTTTTGCCTCTCATCAGCTATGCGTATCCGCTGCATTTTTTGCGTTTCGAACTAGTATTTGTGTAGACAGATGGCGTAATAAGAACTGAAGTTCTCGTCTACTCGCTACTTTATAAGTAGCTGAAGGGACTAAACTAAGCCCAAACTGATCCAACGGCGTATTGCCGCGAGGGTTAATACAACCCCAGGATAGATCAGAGTAGAATACCATTCCGAAACGCTAAAATCTCACCGGAGGCGTTTTGGAATGGTATTCTACTCTGATCTATCCTGGGGTTGTAATAACCCTCGCGGCAATACGCCGTTGGATCAGTTGGGGCTTAGTTTAGTCCTTTCAGCTACTTATAAAGTAGCGAGTAGACGAGAACTTCAGTTCTTATTACGCTATCCGTCTACACAAATACTAGTTCGAAACGCAAAGAGTGCAGCGGATACGCATAGCTGATGAGAGGCAAAAACCTCGAAACCGGTCCTGTGCTTTTGGTGAGATTTTAGCGTTTCGGAATGGTATTCTACTCTGATTAGCCACTAATATTTATTTACTGAAATCAAGTCTAGTGATTAATTATGAATTCTGTAAACTCTAATGAACTCAATTTCTGGGAAGATTTGGATGAGCTTTATCCTTCCACAAATAGTCCTTTTATTACTTTACTTGTATTTATTGTCAAGTTATACTACTGTACAAACTTTGTGTTATTCATTCATTCGGTCAATACGCGAGTTCACTTACGGTTGTGTTCTGTCGGAACCAAGGCTGAGCTAGTAGTAGCGCATTACAGATATACCAAATGGCGACGGAGTGAGGAAAAATTTTTTAGCGTACCAAAGGATGTCAGTACCAACAATATTCGCAGAAGATGAACGTAATCAACAAAAGCAGATTTTGGAAGAGTTAGTACAGCGAATGGCATTCCAGGCAATCGAAAGTCTAAGTTATGGACAACCAGTTGACGGATTACTGCAAAGCATTAACGAATTTCATTGTCAGACTGATAAATAAATGATATTCGAGTCCTGGTACCGAAGATACAAAGATGTGTTCGTGGATGATTGTGCTAACCTAGATGAGAAGACTCGTGTGCGAATGATGTTACGGAAGTTTTGACCTGTGAAACATGAAAAATAATGCAATTTGTTATCTGCCTAAAAGTCTGAAAGACTTCAGTTCAGTACAAATCATTGAATGCCTCGGCAATACCTCACCAACACACCAACGACTGTACAATCAACAATTATAATTTGTATACGTCACGACCACAACCTTCATATCCTGGTGAGTTTGTGACTGATGCATATAACCTTCAAATTCACAAACACAATATGCTAACACCATAGCGCCAACCGTCGTCTTCGTACCAGCCACAGGCACTGGCTCAGAACAAATTCAAGATAATTACTACGGCCAGAACAATGAAGTAGACAATCAGTAATTTCCGATCATGTGAACTACCATTTTTTGAGAAGTATTATTTCATAATCGAATAATTTGATTGTGGTGGACTTTTCACCACAACCACAATCGGTCCTAGTGACGTTAATGAATTCGTGTGAGCCCATAGTACTGAATGGCTTAAGGATGCTTTGAATATAGAAATTGATAATCCCCTTGAATAAAATTGGTATCGATGTATTGAATTATCTATAATTTTCAGTCACTTTGTCAGGACCAACCGCAACAATTTCCGAATCAATCGAAGCATGCCTCGCACGCTCGACGGGGCGAAGAACGACGCTATGTGCAACAACGTCTAGCTCACCTAAGAATGAATAAATCGGCAACATGCAGTGTCATCTGTGCTGTCAGAGTAAACTGGTCTCCAGAAAGACATTACGGTGCTATGGCATGCGAAGGAGGCATGGTATGTCCGACGATATTAAGTAACCGTAACATAAATTCGATTTGGTGTCATTAAATAATTTCAGGCGTTCAGGCTTTTATCCGGCGAATTATTCAAGAGCATCGACAATATGTTTGCGTTAAAAGTAGAAGATGAATAGAGAATCAAAATAGTCGGAACAAATGTCGCGCACGTTGACTCGCTGTATGTTT
Source organism: Atriophallophorus winterbourni (assembly GCA_013407085.1). Taxonomy (NCBI): domain Eukaryota; kingdom Metazoa; phylum Platyhelminthes; class Trematoda; order Plagiorchiida; family Microphallidae; genus Atriophallophorus; species Atriophallophorus winterbourni. The sequence continues at coordinate 14,984 of JACCGJ010017706.1, forward strand.
CCGGTGATGCACTCGAACGCGTCGACAGTATGTTTGCACCAACAATGGAAAATGCGTTGGATACCATTGTGTTATAAAGACTTGACGGAATCTTGTAATAAATAGGAGTTGCTAATTAAACTTCACATTTAATCGGATGGATTGACTCAGATGAAGATGAGTGTTTCAGTGCATACAGTCAGTCCTCACCTCGCCGATAGCGGCGTAAGTTTTCGATTGATTCGGATATGGTTGTGATTGCCTTCTGTCTAAATGCATTCCGCATTGGTTGCATTTGAACTGATTCTAGGGGGACTAGTTGATCCGTCTCCAGTTTCGATGACGGGGCTGAGCGACAGGAAGCCATTACGGGGCTACGACGTGCGATGTACGCAAGGTACGTTGCGCGAGATTAACTAATCCTAGCCAAAATTTGATGTGGTCTCATTCAATATTTTCATACTTTCAGGCATTCTTTCGGCAAAGCTTTCGGATGGGTTGACAACATGTTTGCCTCAAAAATGGAAGATGCACAGAGAATACAACTAATCGGAATAATGTCACACATTTAGACTCGCAAAATGTTTCAAAGCGAGCTTGTCATCGGATGGTGTTGCTTGAATTCTCTCGCATAGTGTACAAGCAATTCCATGATTTTAAGTCTGACTCATGTTCGAGTATTTGCTTATATATCAGGTTTGCCAGAGCTAAACATCAGTCATCCTTACCAGAATCGAATTTGTTTAATTAGCAACTTCTATTTATCACAAGATTCCTTCAAGTCGGTATACCATAATGCGTTCATTGATATTTAAATAATATATGTTTAATGCCTACATTATTTCTTCTTATCGAAACAATGATTTGAAATCTCCTAATGGGATCACGGAGCTAGATTAAATATTGTGTGATATATGGAGTGATTGTGTGAAGAGAAATTATAGGATGTTTGTACTTTATGTTTGATGTGCATTTCTCGCGTGGATAAATTATTCATCACTGTGAATGAGGAAGTTTGCGAGAGGTGGGGAGGTGAACCTGGTTAAGATGGTTACAAAATATCGAGGTGACAATATTAGATTTTGCTCATTATTAATAACAAAGGATTTTCTTACGCATCTAATATTCGAGGCGTCGTCGTTAACTCATTCATTGTGGGCTGCAGAGCTTGGGGTGGATAATAGCTTGCGTAATTCGAATACTGAGTGTGGTTTATTCTCACTTTTATTCTAGGGTTGGTGGTTTCATTCAATTCAATACAATACAATTAATTACAAAATATGATAGCTATTGATTAAAACGAAAAGTGCGGATATTGTGCGGAAATCACCAAACTGTTGGCCCATCCAATTCAATTTAGAGCGGCCTAGTGATAAACCTATGGTCACTTCAAATTTACATTTGCGTGCTTGAAATTAATAACGAATTATGCGAAACAACTACGGCAAACACTCAGAAACCGGTAGTGGTGTGTAAGGGATGGGGATGTAAGCAACACATTACTTTGGTCAACTATAAATAATGTTCTCAAGATGCTCTATAAATTATAGGAATTTAAGTTAGCCATCGCAGTATATCACAGTTAAAACACAATGATCTTAATATTGAAATCAAATCTGTGTTATATAGCATAATTCTTCCACTTTTGTGCAAAATATTGCGCTAGGTGCAACGTTTCCACACATTGCTTGACATCTTATTTTCCGATCTTCCAAAGCTCATTTTATTGACAGACATTGAAGATGTTGTTGTGCGTAAGAGAATGGTAAAGAATCCTAAGCTACTTTACAATGAGCGATCAAGAATAAAACCAGGTGTATTCTCTGTACAAACCACAAATGCATTGACTCACTCTGCCAAGGATACCGCCCATCCATTAGCAAGGTCTTACTCACTTCTCTTCAATCCTAAGTGTTTTATCCCATGTCAAGTTTGACCAAATTCGCATCTTTTGAAATTATTAAGTGAAATGACTGTCGACGCATATATGGTTGGGCGAGAACTTTCTCAACTAAACGAAAAGAAGTCTTTTGGGGCAGAAAACATTAACCCCTTTATGCTTCGCTTCGGTCGCATTGCTTTTACTGCTCTTCTCACGCGCTGATTCAATATCAGCCTACAAGAAGGAAAAATACCACCGCATTCGACAAGATTTGACCAGGGCACTTGACGAAGGCGCGTCTGTACATGCTTGCCTCATCGACATTTCCAAAGCTTTCGATAGAGTCAACCATGACATTCTTATTAAAAGTCTCAAAGCTTATGGAATAACAGGAATGTTGCTAAATTGGATAAGCGACCATCTTACTGATAGACACGTCTAAGTTCGCGTTGGCAGCACCTTCTTTAGAAAAATAGATGTCACAAGTGGAGTTTCGCAAGCCTCAGTGATTGAACCTCTACTTTTCTTGGTCTATATGAACGATATAGTAGAGTATCTTAGATATCACTCACTCATTCAGTCCTCTTCGTGCCGGGTGGCACATGAGGCGAAGACAACTTCACGTCAGTGGTTTCGGTCTGTCGCAGCTTTCGTTGCCGTCTGCACCGTGAATCCTTGTGCATGTAGTTTGCGTTCTAACGTTCTGCGCCAAGTTACCTTGGGCCGTCCCCTTTTTCGTTTACCTTGAGGATGCCAGTGCATGGCTACCTTCGTACGAGATCCATCCTGCAGACATGAGCGAACCACAGATGTGTTGTCATCATTTCCGTAGTAATGTAGGTTTTACGGGATAGGGTTGCTAGCCCTAAGCCCAACCCTCCTCCTTTCTCAAAAGTGCTTGGGACCGTCCTCTTCCATTTTCGATAATCTATTTTCTATTTTCTATTTTCTTATGAAAATTTCTCTACTAGAAAGTTTTCTGAGTTCTTGGTTGTGAGTTCTGAATTCTCGATAATTTATACTTATACCGCATTAAGGGATTTCATTTATTATCTGTATGTTTTAAGAGCCATTCAAATTTTTTTCTCTCGATAATTTATTTCATGAAATTATTGAAATTTGAGAAAATGCACTCTCTCAATTCTTTTATTGAAAGGCGCTAATTCTTGTCCCGAAGTCAATGATTCGGATATCGCCTAAGTTAATTATTTGTGGCTATCAACACTCAATCAAATCTTGTTAAATATATCTATTTTCTTGCATTTTCTACATAAAATTCCGATATAATTTCGTGTTTGCTCTCAAACAATGTGATATTTAGACCAATACAATTTATTTGAATTCATTGTTATTAATGGAGCTGCCTCTTGTGTCAGAGAATACACGTTGTTCCAAATTTAGTACCCGATTTTGCGCTGGTTACGTGACCATGTTTTGACTGCCACATCTGATGTATTTTTCGCTTACACTATTATCTCTCAAGAGACTGTCGCCGATTGACAACAACCAAAATTATGCTTAAATTAATAGATTCGCATTGAGATCGGTTATTTCCGGTCATGGTTGTGTTCACTTGGTCTGGTGCTCAACATACCATCGATTTGTATATCTTAATCCATTGGTGCCAACGTATTGACTATTTCACGAAACGTGTAACATCTTATTTCTCTTCCAAACTTTGCTGGTAGAACTTTGTCAGGAAAACCAAAAACGTTCCCAACAGATAATCATGTCATCATACAAAAACCAAAAAAGAGATGCAGTGGGAACGAGTCTAATTTATTTTTTGAAATGAGGACATTTGGTTGCAGTAAACCGGAAAACGTATTCCATTTAAAGATTGACTCCTATAATGTGAAAAACAGTGATCACTTTGAGTAAAAGCAACGTGATCTTTCAAATTTAAACGGTGAATAATTAGCTATTAAAATACTGGAAACCTTTGTATTACAAATACGCGAAATATTCTGAGTGAGTTTATTTATTATCATATTACTTTGTTATTAGCAATGGTAGATGGTTTGCTTAAAGCTGATTGGAAAATATTTTGATATGTAGGTGAGCATCTTGCTCTAACAATGCTTAATGGGAGTCAATTACTAATTGTATGCATCATGTTCGTCGTTTTAAGTGTTTCAGGTGAAAACGAGTAAAAAGATTATTACATTTGCAATCTAAATTCTTCACTCCTAACTTAACGGGACATTCCAAAGTAAAGTGGCAGTAGGACCAAGATTCACATGTTTATTCATAAAGGCGGACACGCCTGCAAATGCTGTGCTAGTGTGAGAGATTGAAAAGCCTGCAAAAGAGGAACTTTGGTGGAGACATTTGTTTCAATCCTTCAGAAAATCCTTCAGGGAGGATTGATAGTAGCCTACAACATCATACTTTATCCGTTCTAGCTAGTTTTACAGTTGAGCAGCGTATCCTTCTTGATAAATGAATCATTCAATACACTCCGAAAATATCTTCTCATTGTGATCGAATTTATATTGCTGATGTCGGCCACTTCCGTTAGATATGCACCACAAACGCATGACACTTTTATTATCCACAGATTTGTTAATGACTTAACAGCCTAAATCAGAAGCGAAAATCTCTCTCGATGCGAGTAGCAGTTCACGGAACATTGGCGGCATTTACACTCTGGCGGCGGGGTTTTCTATTATAATCCAAGAGCAATATCTACTCTTCTCCAGCTTGTAGACGATACGTTACACAGTGCCTTTAAAGTGATCGGCCGAGAGCACGTTCTCCCCAACATGTGAGGTTAATGACAATAGAGTTTATACCCTTTTTTACACGCATATATGCACCGCATACTCTGTCTGTCCAATAATTGAATTTCGGATTTCAACTCACCATAGTGTATATCTTTTGAAATACGACAATTTTCCATTCTATGCACGTGATTTAGCCACAGTAGGCGGTGCTGTCTTAGTAAGATGAACATGCAATGTGGATTGAGATTGATATATGATGAATAAATACCTTCTCGCTGGTGCAATCACCTCAGCTCGTTAAATAAAATAGATAAGGTAGCTCATGTCATGCAAACGAATTGCATTTGACCTCTAACATCCTGTAAAGCATCATCTTTAATTTGTGGGTAAGATCAGATGCTGATGTCAACCGTTCAACACTGATCCCGGCGACAAAGTGATGAATCGTGTATGTGACTGCTGAATAGCTCGATCATTGAATGTGGAACAATCAAGTCACGTAAAAGCATATGGAACAAGAGATCTCCGGGCGTTTGCGAGACATATCCATGGCGGAGTTTGATCATTCAAGGATTGGAAGAATTCAGGAATTTATTGTTGATTAGTTAATAAATCACCACACCACAAGCGTACGTATGAAGGAAAATGTGAAAAAAAACTAGTAGTATATAAGGTGCCGAGTATATATAGTAGGCTCACGAATAATGTTCGTTTGTTCAGATGATTCTGATGTCGATACAAATATTGCCAGGCAAGAAGAGTCCACCATTTGTGGAGGTAGGAAATTCCAATGGAATATATCACGTACGGCGAAGCAATGGCGCCGACAATCAACACGGAAACTTGAGATGCAAATATATAAGGTATGTCCACGTATCGCTTTCTCGTCACACTTTTCATACAAGTGTCTACGTGGATGTCCTATGGTAGACAAAATTCTATAGGTCAGAATATGATATCGCGTCGTATCCTACGTTGTGTAAAGTCACATAGACCCAGACGTCGCAATCTTTCGGGGTTCGGAACATTGCGAAGATCCATCACTAATTATGTCACCCAGTAATAGATTTTATCAAAGGGAGCAGTATACTTTCACAACCAAAGAGCCATCATGAGGGTTCGATCAATTACGTGTACAATGATATCAGAATTATTTTTTTCCAACACCAAGTTGATAACAAAAGTTTTTTCCTGTACCTTGAATGATTTCGATGATTTAAAATAAATAAAATACCTTAGTGTTTATATCAACATGATTAATATTTATCATACATCATTGTGCGGATAAAGAGAAACGTACATATTTCGACGTAATTAAAAAATCACTTCATCAACTTACCAATGTTTGGCTACATAATAAATTAGAACATGTAATCTTGAATATAACTATTATCCAGATGTTATTGTATTTGGAACAATTATTTTTGAGCAATCATACGTGTAATCTTTTAGAATTCCGGATGTTTATATTCTTCAATACTTTAGTAAAACATATCCAATTGTTTCTATTGTGATTCTACTCGATCGAAGAAGCTCCATTATTGCGAAAAATCTTTTTTTATTTTACACAATTTCGTTTTAATGTTGTATTCCATTGGCGTTAGAAACATATCCACGATGTGGCACACATTTTTGCGGATGGCTAAAGAATTTCCACATATTATATTGTCATAATTTAGAACCGAATAAGGACAATACCATGAAAAAATTATAGTGTCTAGATTTGATCGATCCGCGTCTACCAGAAAAAGGGTTGTCATGATATGTTTGACAATACGAGCAAGACACTGTTTTAAATATCATTTCTGTTCCAAATCATGGGTTGATTTGGTAATACAGAGTCAATTATAAGTGCTGAATTTGTTCGGATGGAAAAGCAATATTTATACGAACAAATACACTTTTAAGCTTATTTGGAATCTACAGGTGGATGTTACCAACTTCATTCAAAAAAACTCAACTTGTTTAATTCCCAAGTCCACAGAACTCACTTATGGAAAATACGTCAACGATCTGTGTGTCAGCATATCCAACAATCATACTTCCACCCATCATCATAATACTTCACAAACTAAAGATCTTAGGCTTTCTTTCTATGCCTTTCCTCTTTGTTCTATCGGCATCGAGTCTAAGCTAATTACTCACGTCATATGCTCTTGTATATTGCCTCATATTCACATGCTATTTTCCTTGTACTTCTTTCAAAAGACTTTGTGTTGCGCAAAACTTGCATGAGGATCATTTCATGCGCAAGCACTTTTCATCATCAAAAACGAGGGAATAAAATATTACATTTGGCGATCTGCTCATTAAAGATAATTCTCCTCCGCTGCATTAGGATCTTGTAAAAAGTCAATCTTTCCCGAAGACTCGTGCGAAACACATCATACTGCCTGTTGGAACTTTATCATATCGGAGGTGATTTATCCCATTTGCTTCATGATAACTATGCCAAGGGAAACGCCTTATTGAACAAATACGGCCAAATGTATCTTGTTGATTTCGTGTTTTTAGTTTTGGTGAATATTATTTTATAATGGGGGATGGATCCCAGTTCGCATACGAAGGTAGCCATTCATTGGCGCCCGCAAGGTAAACGAAAACGGGGACGGCCTAAGGAAACTTGGCGCACAACGTTGGATCGCGAACTACATGCACAAGGATTCACGGTGCAGACGGCAACGGAAGCAACGGCAGACCGGAACCACTGGCGTGAAGTTGTATTCGCACCATGTGCCTCACGGCACGGAGAGAACTGAGTGAGTTAGTGAATATTTTTTTATGTGCAACTTCTGACAGTATTCGTTGTGTTTTATTTAACACTGGTTTGAAGCTAAAATTTCGAAATTTTCGTATAGAGGATCGTCCTTCTTTTTCTTCAATTTGTTCAATCAAATGTTGACACAAGTGTCAGAATGCGTTAACAAGTAACATACCTTTCTTTCGGCTGTTACGGAAAACAATATGATTGTTTGGCAAACGTTAAACAAGTAATTCAATTCACAACGAAAATGTGAGACATATCATGTGTTGTTCCGTGTAACACTGCAATTTTGTAGACGTCATATAAATTTTAGGAACAATAATCTGAGAATATTGTGGAAATTATCAAAATTAAACAAATTATCCTCACATTAATATATTCTGCCCAGATGACATGATACACGAGAATCAAGGTTCATCGTGTCTGATTGGATCAATTTTAAAAATTGTTTAGCACTTTTTTCTCACTGGTCTACACAAAAAGATTATCAATAGAAAACGTGCGTATTCTTCTACATCGAAATAGAAATCAGTTATTATTTTCTGGTGATGGATCACCCCAGCACGGAACAACTGAATGCTGAATGCTCATCGATTTTATCAACAAATTCTTTTGTATTCCTGGTTCGCAAATTCGAACAGTCTGTATTATTTGCGAATGAGATTTCTCTGACATTTTATTACTCCTAGTATTATCATTCTCTCGGAGCAATACCTGTTCAAGTGGTTATGATTTAGAGTAGATCAACGTACAAATTATAGTGAACAATGTAGAAGTCACCTGCAGTTGGTCCTGGTATAACTGAAACGAAATTAATTTTTTTAATAATCAATGTCAGAAATCCAAGGTCATTCTGTGACCTTGAATAAATATAAGCACACAATCACGTAGCTAAACACAGCGGGAAAAATAATAATATATGTTTGTGCATGAAGGTGTGCAAGAACAGCAAGCTCCATTTGTCATTTCGAAGATTCTACAAATTTCCACTTCCCTATAATTCATTTTGAGCCACAGAAACTACATATGCATTTCATATATGGAAGAATATAGAGTGTTGAATAATTAAAAAAAAGAAGAAGAGAACTTTATTCGTTAAAACGAATTTTCAGTTAATCAAAATAGTTTAAACACAGAATTTCAATACGAATAAGGGGGACGTCAAACTTTGATGGGAAAATTTGAGATTGCCATTCACATTCAGAATCGAAACAGTTTCGATTCCATCTGCAGGCATGTATGAGTTTTCTTTCGCATTATACCAACCAGCGCAGCAAATTCCCCATCCTTCAAAAAAAATAAAAATATTGCGCAGCGTTTAAAGCGTGCGGGGCATCAAACGTACTTTGTTTACATGTTCACGACATGTTAAAACGTTTCAAAAACAAAAGCTTCCGTGTTGACTGAAAAAATAAAAATGCATGAAAACTTTAATTTTGAGCACGGCCGATTCAAAGGCCCCGCTCCAAAATTAACTTGTAGGCATGCGATCTGCTACCACGTGCTTCTTGTCAATGAAACAAGTGTACAATCAACAATTTGCGCTTGTATAAAACTGCCAGATAATGCTGGCACGATCAAGGTATTGAATCATATGTGCCCGAAAACATGTAAATGAAAATGAACGAAAAAATCATTTTCAGGCATTTCCATCACACACACCCCACGACCGGTTTCGTGTTATTTGCAGTCAATAGATAAGGACTATACGATGTCGATCTGCACGTCTTCATACAATTTAGAAATGACGAACAGCTTATGCAATTGTAAGCCTCTGTTGGATTAGTTTGGACCAGATCAATCACGTTCGCCTACAAACGTGATGTTGAGATTGAAGCCGTGGTCTCGAAACCAAAATACCCATTTGCATGTATGTGTGTCACACAAGCATACGCCCAATCACATGTTTGTTGCTCTTTGAACTCATTTGGATGAGGCAGATGTTTGAAACACGTACGGGTGTATATTCGATTGAAAAGTTGTACCTGCCTAACATATTAAACAAAGGCATATAACATTTCAAGAGATTTTCTTAAAATAGCATTTCCAGTGAAAATATCGCAATAATTGACTCACGCTTAACTGGTGCTGGCATTTCCTGGCAGAAATTGATTACAAAATGAAATTAAGTTGTTAGATATATTGTTTCGATAAAATTGGCATGCATACATGATCGGTAAATTTAGCAGCTATTCGTGAGTTATATTATATATAAAATGCTCTTCTTTCCAATTCTTATGATTTGTTTCCAAAGACATTGTCCATAGTTATTCTAAATATCGAAACTTCCTTATCTATTGTTCTCGAAATATGTGGAGCACACCACCATCGGGCTAAATGCGTAAGTCAATCGCCAATAAGTTTAACCTTAACCCAAACATTCTTAAGACAAAGGTTCACGTTTTCAAAACTAACCTTAGTTGTGGAACACTAACCACTTTTGAAGAATATTCAGTTTCTCATTTTGAGTAGATGGTTTTCGATTTGGCGAGGGTTTGCGCACAAAACAGGTTGGCATGAAATGTCTTGGCAACGAATTTCGAAGTGACCGTGGAAGCAAACAAACTTAATGATTCCGGTGTATGTGGTTGGCATGTATATATCTGCGGAAACACGCTGCAGTCTATTTGTATTTTATTCTCATATTTGTCATGGCATTAACATCTTGACAGTATCTCAACCCACTTGGTATGGAACAGGCTTGTGATTATAAATAATATAAATGTGCTTGATTTTTCGCCATTGAAGTGAAAAACGCTTGCCGAGAATGCTTAATATTTCCGAAATTTGCTGCGCAAACGATATCTGGATTAGGGTTTTCTCTCTCGTTAATCCAAGAATGAATCGAATACCTTCGTTATAGCAAACACTACGTTGGTCACACAGGCTTTAGGTAATACTTTCCCACAATTAAAAGTTGTATTGGTCCAGAAAGCGAATACCATACAATAACCAGTGATTGAAAATATCGGGAATGTATAAAAACATCAAAAATGTTTTGTCAATACGGAAAGTCGACTTATGTAATGGGGCGTGAGGTTTGATTTGGTAAACATATACTTGACAAGTTCAACCTTGCATACAATTGAGTTTGATGCACAAATGATATGTGGGGGAGGAGAGTTCCATTTGAAACTAACTCGGATTGCAAAGACGAACCTTCGACAATTTAATCTAGAGTGTGGAATAAAAAACTTGTAGCTTCTACCACGTGCTTCTTGCCGGTGAAATAGGTTTTCAATAGGGCAATCCACTGTGTGCAGAATGTTGAACCACAAGAGAAAATCACACTCCAAACGACAGTACAAAAGTGAAATATGTTCAGAGTTGCAATCCACTCCTTGTATAGCATGTTGTGTATTCCGGTCACCAGTTTTTTAGCGCGGTGGCATATGCGTTGCCTAAAAGCCATGACCTTATTTCAACCATGGTTATCATGCTTGAACAGCGTATTTCATCGTGAGCCGGATATAGGTCTAAATTATTCATGGGTGTAACTGCACTTTGAAACTACAGAGAGGTGCTAATCCACAGAACACTGCCGTGAGGTGTTCAAGTTACTGCTAATCTACACACCCATGTCTTTCTCTTCTAAAACCTACGAGATCTTAAAGATTTTGTGAATTCGAAGCATTAACCGACTTTTAACATTTTACATTTTGGATGTTCAATGGCAGGCAGTTTCTTAAGGACAATTTATGAAGTGCTTCAAGAAGAGGTTGTAACAGGTAGCAACCTTCTATGGTGCGTACACAAGTCCAAACTTTGATGTCATCCGAAAATAAAATACATTTACTACGTACATTTTAGGAATATCTTTCTCGTGCACGATAAATAGTATTGTTCTCGAGATTGAGCCTTGAGATTCGCCACGTGTAACTTATACTGGGCTGGATAGTGCCCAACAACGGCAGCTCTGATGATTCTACTAGTAACGTAATCCAGTATTCAAGAAAATAAACTGACAACTACCTCAAGTTGCTCACATTTCGGTAGCAGTAAGCTGTGGTTAACACAATCAAAAGCGTTAGACATATCCAAGTACCAAGCATAGATAGGGTCTCCGCTGTCCAGGGCTAGAGTCACGTTATCATGAGTGATGAGAAGATTGTTGAGGCATGAGTGTCTTGTCCTAAATCCGTGCAGTAAGATGAAAAGGATCTCATGCTTTTCGAAACGTTTGATCAATTAATTAGCTACAAATCGTTCGATAACTTTGGAGACCGCTGGCGTCAATGTGACTGGTTTGTATTTCGACACATCGGATCGCTTCCCGCTTTTGAATATCCGAGTGATTAATCCACATTTTCATTCAGTAGGAAGCTTGTTGCAACTCAGTAACAGGTTATAAATATTAGAGGCTGGCGAAAAATATATCCTTTTCCGAGTTCGACTCCGTTTTATGAATTTGAATCCCTTTTTCAGTGTTAACCACATCAGACCACGATTTCAACTCAACCCATTGTCAATAGCGTCCCGAGTTACTCTTTGGTCAGCCTTTCCAAATGTAATCGCATTCACCCACGAACCTCACAACGCAAGATATCTTTAATTAGACAAACGGGTTTATTACGCGGATGATGAGGAACATAACACACTCGTATCTGTTATAACACAACAATGACCTCAACCTAGCTGTCCCGGTTGTCACTTCGATCCGATTTGTCAATCGATTTCGCCTTAATCGCTTCACTTGAAGTACTCACTACGATTGATTTCTTTTACCCACACTCCCGTACTACATAACATCCAACAACAACTGATGATTGCCATCAAATCGTGTTTCTAAAGAAGCTTTTGCATGACCGGTTTTCTAGCAATAGATTTGAAACCCGAATTACAGCTAGATGGTGATTATTGTCATTGGGGGTTTAAGCGATTTGTACTCTTGAGCACGTGTGATTTGTTCTACGAATTAATTAAACGCGTGTGATCAGCAATTATCGATATTGCACGTCATATAACCTTTTTGGTTTTATAGAGACATCAGTAATTTATTTGGATGCTTACATGATGAACGTTCCAATTTGGTGACTTACCGTTTCATCCTTATTCCGTCCCGCTTCAACTGTAATGAAATTTCACAATGAGTCATTTTGCCATGAATCTGAAATGTATGACGGACATCAACAATCTAACAATATATACTCACCACCGCAAAGAACCTCTATCTCTGGAATTCGAAAAGATAGTTTGATGAAAATATTATTAGGTTGTTTATTGGCATATCTACCCGAAGATATTGTTACGTCAAAAACACATATTGTGACAGTACACAATATTGACTGCTTTAGTTTTTCATTCATGGGGTTTCATACAGTCCGTCTTTTTCCATCACAATGATCAATAAATCTACATGCTAACTGTAACTCCCAAAACTATCTGTATGTGTTTTCCTCAATAAATGTTTTTGTTAGATTGCATCCTACATTGAAGTTTGTCCTAAATATACTGTCGTGAATAGCTAGATTCCGTTTCGTGTCCTGGAGGCAAATTAACTTAAGCCACTTTTATTCTGTTCTTAGATTTCTGATTTTTGTGTGACGCTTATGCACTCACTATTAAATACGCTGACGGCGTTGCCGTTGTCTTTGCGTCACAATGTCCGACAGCCCTAGCTGGACCAAACATGTGACCACACAATTCGTTGAAGGTCGGCGGTTTTTATTCTATGCTCTTCTCCCCCATTATGTCTCCATCCCGCTTAACGAAATTCCGCATTTTGTTTTTTCCTTTAATCGTTCCACACATCTTCTACGCATCCTCTTTATATTCAATTCTTCCGGGAGAAGTATTTGTGTTATCTCAAGATTGACATGTATCAGAGCATCAAATTTGGAACACAATTGTCGATCGTCACTTCCGTGAATGCTACAGACGAATCGGAAACATTTCTCCTGATAGTACACATCCACTAAACAAAATCATTTGAGGGTCACGCTTATATTTTAAATCATGGAAATTGTCAACTGAAGCAGATATTTTCAATATTCGCAACAGGCTGAACTAAACCCAAACAAAGCTAACTTGGTTAAACGAATGTTTCACATGACTGAGAAATGGAAGTCCGTGTTCTTTGGCAATTTGAAATAGAAAACGCACACTAACCCTTATCAACATGGAACATCATTTTCACCAATACTTCAGAGTAACTTGCAAAGAAAGAAACATCGAATATCGTCCTAAATATTGAACGTAAGAGTACGACGAGCACGGGATACTGAAACCACAGGAAGCGGTGCGCAGAGTCGTTGGTCACTGTATATACTAATCAACTCAGGCAGTCATTTCGATTGAAACAACATAAACTTCGTAACCAAAGGAAACAAGCGACACGTGCGAGAATTTCTCGACCCACATAAACCCACACAAAACATGCACCTCAATAAAATTTCGATTGCAATCACTGTCATCCAATGCTACATGTAAAGCGATTCTTTGTTCACCATAAAATCTTGAACCTTGATTCTCGAGCTCCAAATAGTCAGCGCCTTTATTCAGGTGCGGTCTACTCACAAATGATAAACGTTTACAGATACGACAGCTTATGACCACTGGAAACGATCGGGAGTGCTGGTGATCGGACATAAATACTCCTGATAAACGTCCTATTTACTATTCACTTAACAAACGTACTGCTGGTGATAAAACCTTTAACAATGTGAAACAACATTCAAACCGTAGGCTACGATTGTTCCACTTCTCTCTCTCTCGGAGTATATTTGAAACATTGTTACTCAAGTTGAGATCGAAGATTCATTGAGTGTTTTTATTCCTGAAGTTTTCTAAAGATAAATATCATGTCTACGTTTGATTTTTCCCTGCAGAAGCTAGAGTTATCTCAATCAGCTGATTCCTGTTTCCGTACCTACAAAAATTCAGTGATCAATTTATTTACAATATTTAGAAGAGATACTTCAGTTATTTTCGCAGACAGCTCTACACCTTTATTTGTTCAAGCCTGGCGTCTCGCATTATCTATGAAATGAGTGTGACTTCTACTGCCAGTACTGAATAAGCATTCGTTGAAGTGGCTGTAATGAGGCTCCTCTACAGTGTTCATAACCATCTGTCGTCAACTAGATGGTTTCGGATTGGTAAACCGTCCGTTTTTCTATCAAGCTCGTCAAGATTTGTTAGAGTGTGCGTGCGTGCATCGGTTGGTTAACAATCAACATATTCAAGTGTAGGATCGCTGAATCCGTGGTGAACCCAGAGTAGAGGGCGTGATGGGCTGGAACATTTTGTAATCTGTTTAGTTTTGTTCGCAATCGGTTAATCAAATATGTCCTTAGGGGTTAGCTGTTTATAGGTTTCTTTGAGCAAATTGTAGCAGAGATACCACTGTATGGTAGTTATAACTGGAAAACGTTTTTAAATGTTAAGGTAATGAATACCGGTTTATTCAAAATTCCCTCACAAACTTTTATGGAAAAACCTTTTCAACGAGGTACAGATTATAGAAATATTATGTGACTGAAAGGCACGTTTATTGCATATATCAGACGTGGAAGTGTTTGATAAAATATGAGTAAACATTAGTTGACGACATACTTGATGATCATTATCAGTATCATTTTGTTGCAAGGGTTAATAATTTGTTGCCAAATTTATTCAGCATTCGTATCTCTGTCAATGGGTTACCGAAACCTCATTACACCGTGCAGAGCATTTATTCAAATTTACTTGATTAGCTCAGTTAAGAGCTCATACGTAAATCAAAGATAATTGTGGATCCATGATGTCGTTCAATCTGGGAAAACAGATTCGCATAACTATAGCACATCATAGATTTTATCTACCAAATAATCGTTGATTCCAAAATATGATTCAACATCAATTCCTTTTTATTTAGCATATTAATAATTAAACGGAATTCATTAAGCAATTATTCACCTTCTTCAATGGGCGATAGACCTGCGAAATTAAATCGTTACACATATAAATCGTATGAAGGTCATGCAAAATATTTCAAGGTCATTGCTCATTGATGAAAACTGAGCCCGAATGTATGAGGTGTTCATTTGTGTTAATTATAATTTGTGTGCATATTGAAAAAATCATAAAATATTTAACAAAATGTAGCATAATATACGATACTGATAATTTGTGAATTTTTAGGATAAATTGTTTTTGGCGACAAAGAGCTACCATTAAGTGATAAATGGTCAATAAACATTTCCATGAGTTTTGAATTTTGCTCATATTCTATATGCTTATTCGAGCACGCTTAATGACCGCTTTTCAAACTTGTTCGTGACAAATTGTGTATTCATGTTACGAAGTAATTCGAGTACAAAGTTCGAGCAGTTTCAGGATAATATTTCGCTGCTGACACAGAAGCTTTGTCAGACCAAGTATGGCAGTCAGCACAAGGAACATGACTAAGTAGGAACCAACTCGTCTCAATCTCCTGTGCAAGAATTACTTTGTGATTCACGTTTGACATCTTGGTTATTTTGAAAAACCCTATATAACATTGGCACACATGTATGTCTTGGTTTACCCCATTATCACTGTTCAAGTGGAGAACATGTTGTTTATGTTTGTGACTACTCAACAGCGCCAAGTCCATCAACCAATTCAGAAGTCGATCAAGACAGTCCATTAGGAAATCGTTGGACTCGAGCTTCGCTGTTATTTGAGCTCATCAGCGAAATCAGGTAGTGAGAGTTGATTTCGGATATGAGCTATAACACAAACTCTTTCCCAAACTGTCATTAAGTCTACGTAAGTACCTTGAAACTACCCTTAAGAAGTAATTCATAAATTGCTTCATTTTACCATTATCTATCTGTCCATAAAGACCTTCGAAAAAGTGCTTACCGACCTTATCTAAATTATCGTTCTTATTCAGCATTGCCGTTACTTTTCCCATATCGGTGTTAGTGATAGCGATACCAGTATATTACTTGATTTTAAGAAGTGCTTGTCCTTTTTGCCAATCAATATTTAGTTCGCCTTGCTCTTGGTTTTTACTGACACTGACGACACAGTTCCGTATGATATCAGCATGCTTACCGTAAAGTATATTTAAATAGCCTTTGATACAAAAGATATGTTCAGAAGCCTTCATCACACTTACTTATTCAGAAAGTCAAGCTTTTCTCCGGCAATCGTGCCTCTGCCCGCGAAAGCCTACGATTAGAGGAATTTATGACACTAGAATACTTGAGGTTGGACACTGCCGCAATACAGTTATCAGATGTTTTTTTAAAATTAAATTCTAAAAACTTGATGAATATACGGTATTGTCTATCTTCTTGTCGGACTGAGACTTCCGTGAGATTTCCACAAATTCTGCAGAAATCCACTGCACATTATTCTACATTTAGATCAACAGAATCCAATGTAATGATTTCTCTGGTGTTTATATGCGACAGACCTACACAGACCCTCACACCAGAATCCGGGAACATCAGAAGCTTGTTAAAAACCTGCTCCAAGATGCAGGAGAATATCTATCACTCATTCGTTATTCTTCCTCGGCAAAACGTTTTAGATACAGGCCACAATGGCCATATAGGCAATGTGGAGATGTTAAGACGTGGTATTAAACCGCATGGCGAGAGCCTTTGTGCAGTAGCGGTCGAAATTGCGATGGCAGGTTGACTGGCAGTTAATAACGTAGATAGGCTAGATATCACCACAATAAGCGCTCAGCGGTGATATGAAATTGAATAGTTAAGTAGTTTTTTCTCTGCATTTAACAATCTTTCAGCCTTAACCCCATTAGTCATGTATTTTCACGCAGCGTCCACAGAGTCAACTAAACATGACTGTGTTCACTGGTGTTAGATTGATGTGCATACGTGTTAGGCTAATCGACCACGGATCCTGATTATGCCTACGTGACGTGACACACCGTATACTTAGTACAGACTATTTAACGGTGAGGTCAAATCAGAGGTGGTGGGTTGATTGCTGCTTATCCAAGTTCCATGTCCTGTCTACCACCATTGATCTGGCGAAACTTCTATGTCAGAAATGAAACGTTACCTAAAAGCTGCTTTAACCGATTGCCCTTAAATTTCTTTACTTCCTAATCTGAATTTACTAATTTTTTTTACAAATGCATATTTGCATATCTTTTGGTTCGCTGTGGAAAATTTCCAGACAAATTACACCATATGAATTCACCTATCACGTCGTAATGGTACGATCCTTTCAAGTGTAAACATTTTGGGGTTCTGAAATATCGTTTCGCGAAAGATTTCGACTGATTCTAGCAAAACATACATTCATATGAAATTAAGAATTTGGTAATCAGCCGATATATATTAGATATTGTCAGATAATTTGGTGTGAAATATCATAATGATTTGTTCATGAATATTCATAACATTATCATGAATTTCGTATGAAAAAAAACAAAAGCGCGTTATATTATCCACATTTATAGAAAAACTAATTGTGGTATCTACTTACTGACAGCCATAGTTTTGCTCACTGTGAAAAATACGACGGATTATTACGTATTAGATTATTCTCATGAAAAAATAGTTTTTAAAACATTTTAGGCCACATCATGAGACTCACATAATTTGAGGACATGATATTTGTGTTCTCAACTCAATATGTTTGCCTACGTGACGTGACACACCGTATACTTAGTACAGACTATTTAGCGGTAAGTTCAAATCAGAGGTGGTGGGTTGATTGCTGCTTATCCTAGTTTTATGTCCTGTCTATCACCATTGGTCTGGCGAAACTGCTGTGTCAGAAGTGAAACGTTACCTAAAACCTGCTCTAACCGATTGCCCTCAAATTTCTTTTCTTCCTAATCTGAATTTACTAAATATTTTTACAAATGCATATTTGCATATCTTTTGGTTCGCTGTGGAAAATATCCAGACAAATTCCACCATATGAATTCACCTATCACGTCGTAATAGTACGATGCTTTCAGGAGTAAACATTTTGGGGTTCTGAAATATCGTTTTACGAAAGATTTCGACTGATTCTAGCAAAAAATACATTCATATGAAATTAAGAATTTGGTAATTAGCCGATATATTTTAGATATTGTCAGATAATTTGGTGTGAAATATCATACTGATTTGTTCATGAATATGCATAACATTATCATGAATTTCGTATGAAAAAAACCAAAAGCGCGTTATATTATCCGCGTTTATAGAAAAACTAATTGTGGTATCTACTTACTAGCTTTCAAAAAATTGCGCCCTGTGGAAAATACGACGGATTATTACGTATTAGTTTGTGCCCATGGGAAAATCTGAATATACTAAATATTTTTACAAATGCATATTTGCATATCTTTTGGTTCGCTGTTGAAAATATCCAGACAAATTCCACCATATGAATTCACCTATTACGTCGTAATAGTACGTTGCTTTCAGGAGTAAACATTTTGGGGTTCTGAAATATCGTTTTGCGATAGATTTCGACTGATTCTAGCAAAACATACATTCATATGAAATTAAGAATTTGGTAATTAGCCGATATATTTTAGATATTGTCAGATAATTTGGTGTGAAATATCATAATGATTTGTTCGAGAATATTCATAACATTATCATGAATTTCGTATGAAAAAAACCAGAAGCGCGTTATATTATCCGCATTCATAGAAAAACTAATTGTGGTATCTACTTACTAGCATTCAATAAATCGCTCGCTGTGGAAAATATGACGGATTATTACGTATTAGTTTGAGCCCATGGGAAAATAGTTTCGAAAACATTTTAAGCCACATCATGAGACTCACATGGTTTGGAGGGCCATTTTTGGATTGCTGTGAATATTAGAACGAATGTATATTAATAATATAATAGTTGATTGATTGCCCTTGCAGTAGGGGGCAATCCTGAGAAATCTAACATGTGAATCAGAATTTTGAGGTTATTTGAAAAATATACTGTATTATATGACAAGAATATCAACCTAGAGTTTTCGGTCTATCAAAAATATTTTCTTCTTTTTTAACTTAAAGGAAATTTAATAATTTCTCTTCCGTAAATAAACTTTTGTAAATAATATAGCAGCAATTATCATATAAAAATTCTCACATATTCGGATTAAGTTGTGTATGTATTTTGCGTATGTTTTTTCAAATGAAAATATTATTTTAACATTTTGTTTGTATGAACTCAATATGTTTGCACTACAATCACGTCGCTATCTTGGGCACAGTACAATCACATTCTGGCTGTTCGCCGTCATTATGTAAAGATCATAAGATCTTCAAGCCTTGAAACACATTCAACATTTGTATTGACCAGTCTCAAGAGTGGTCACATCCCTTGCACTCAAACAGCACAACCGGTTTCTGGGTGTTTGCTGTCATCAGTTGAAGACTCAAAGTATTGAAAAATAGTTGACAAAGTGAAACGTGTATGCCCGAAACGCATAAAATTGACAAATTCGAAGTTACGATCTCTTTCGTGTCTCTCATACACCGCAACCAAGTGTTTTATGTTCGCTGCCACGAAGTAACGACAGTATGATTAGATTTAGTAATCGTTCGTGTTGAGCGGGTTCCCAAGGTTGTCACAGCCGGGCGTGGTGGTGGGGATAATCTCCCGCTATTTACAAAATGCTCTCATACGGCGTGCGTCTCAAATAGCCTCTGACAACCGAAGCCCAACTCCTGTCCCTCCCGTGGCAGAATTGCTTCGACTGACAGGAGAAGGGGCGAAGGCGGGTGACTGGCGCCCCAAAACAAGTTCGCTTCGGGTAGATGTAGCTCGTCAGTCTAGGAGGGCAGTCCATCTAGGGGATGGAAGCCCTGATTCCAAACCTTCGCTACATGTGGATTACACAATCAAAATACTCCTCTATGGAAAGTCTCAAGCCCGTCTGCAAAAGGAGGAGGGTTAGACGCGGGGTTAGCAACCCCACTCTGTAAAAACCTCAAACCGCTACTAAAACCAAGCGACATGTCATACCAAAGTCGTGTTGGGCGCGTGACACTGAAATAATTTATGATCATGTATATGAATCACTTGGTTCGTTCAATCAACCCCATTAAACAGTGCCATAATTTTTAAAGTTATGGCACCAGAGAGTAACTTGAATGAAAGAAAATCGATATTTATGTATCTGGCTGATGTTGTCGCGAAATTTCTGTATATTTGTATACACAATATCGTTTTTCTAACGGGATATTTTATTAGGATATATAACCTGACTTAATTGCTCAATTTGGATGCATTGTGTAAAACATCATCTTCAAACTAGGAACTGAAAATCAATCGCTTTCTGCTGCTGATATTAGTTCATGCCATCAGTGTGCAACTGAAATCGTTCGACCAAGTAACGCGGAAGAGATTGTTCTTCCCGACTCGGACTGTTGAGTCATTTGAAAAACTGAGAATCAATGAACAGTCCTGCGCTGATGTTGCACATTCAAGTTAGACATGAAGAGAATATAGTCATCATTTACATTTATCATTTCTTGTTCATATTTGTTTCAATAAAGGCTCAAGTTTGAATCAAAACAAGCAGATTGGTATTTGACGGCTCGATTCTTCAACAAATTTCCTAAAAATTCAATCCCCACACAGCTTAAATACACTCGATCGGTTGAGTTAAGGATTGAATTGAATTCAAACAATTAAGGTTAGACATTTGACGTCACAATCATCTCACTGCGTCTAACAATAACTCTTCCAGCTCAAATTCTATCTTGTTAACGTGGTCCTGAATTGCCAGTGAGAAGTGATCGAATATGTTGTCCGTTGACGTTTTGTGTGAAATTCAACAAAATTGGTTTATTGATTGTAATTGATTTTTCATTCGACTTATTCCATGTTGTCCGAATTTGACCTTGAATAAATTTAACACATGCTTCATTCAAGCAACGTGATTTGATGCGCTGGGATTCAGTAAAATGTTTGCCATTTGTATCAAGCTGATCTTAGTATCGTCAAATGTTTTAGTGAAATTTAAATAAGAATGTTTCATATTATTTTGATTAATTAAATTAAGATAGAGGGATGTCATTACATCATGTCATCAAGGTCAAACCGCATATCCGGGATTAGGGTTCATCACTTGGCTTGCACAGAATTTAATGGCACAGGTTTTCAATTTCATTCAAGACGCCCTCAAGAGGACACACTCACTTGTTGATTGTATCACGATTCACCCCTAATTTAAACCTTTTTTACGCTAATCAGGTTTACTCACGAAACCCACAACACAAGAGAACTCCGATTGGTCAAACTCGATTATTACGAAGAGGTCATCATGCCTGACCCTTTCGTCACTCCAATCTGATTAGCAAATCTATTTCGTGCCAATCGAGTCAATCAATTCAAGCCACCGCTACGCTACGCTCGTTTTATAGAAATTGCTGAATTGCATGTCGTTCGATAGACGCCAACGCTGTTCCTCTTCTCACGCTTGTGAGGTTTTTGCCACTCATAAACTCCTCGTGCGATCTGTCCTATCCAAGATTGTTGTCTTCGTTCTTTTCGAGGCTCCCTGCACTAGTGTTGTGTCCAATGGTTATGCATTGCATCTCATCCGAAACCTCCTGCTTTGCACTCATCGCGTATGTACTTCACGAATCTACAACAGGATTGCTTTTGTGGTTACGGTTTAATGCCTATGGACTGAGAAGGTTGCAAAATTTAGCCATTTATACGCCAGTGGGAATAAAAACTTGTAACATACTTGTGTCCAAGGTCGATAACACTTATAAAAAAATGTAAAGAAGAAAATAATAAGCATATATGAAATAAGCATGTTCATTCAAACTAACATTTTTTTTTTTATGTCATTTCGTTGCATTCAAATTGTGAATATTTCAATGTTATACATCAATGGATGATCCATTCACATTGTCACCATTCCGTCACATGCATATCACATTTGCTCCGAAGGAATCAGGTTTTGAAGTGTGTAGGTTTAGGATGTAATGATCACACTACATCATATATTTAGCAATAAAAGAAAAGATTCAGAGCTCTCATTGTAGATGGTGCTCAAGTGGTGTTGCTGGAGGTTGCGTACTTGTTGCTAGACCATTAAGTCATTAGGCTAGATGATATCAACAGCAAAGCTGCTTTCGAAACGTTTGGTAGTTGGGATTCATTGGTTTTTATACGATTTGTCCGTTCACCATGACTCACGTGGGTTAGTCGAGTTTATGTTAGGCCTTCTCTGTAAGCGGATTTACATTGGTCCATATGTTGCAGCCAATTGGAGATACTGATTAATTGAGTTTTTTGTTCAGTGACACGCTACCAGGAATTATCGGGTCTGTCAGCCTTTCCCTTTGAATTATATTTTCTTGCGGTACCAGTCATACTGATGAGGAAATTGTTCAATATGTGTTGAGATTTGTGAATTTCGATCACGTCGGCGTATGGCCAACGGGTCTACGTGTAGTCATGTGCTCAGCTTGGAACCTATTTCTCCGACGTAGTTCTTTTCGCATTCAATTGCAGTTTATGCACGGCACTGCTCTGTACTACGCATTAAAAAGGAAAATTTTAATGATCATTTGCATGCAAGAGCAAAGGATCTCATTTGCTTGCATGGCCATTTTCTTTCATCATTTTCCAAATGGCCATAAATTACAAGTTTCATTAGAAGTTGCTTTCCAATATTTGTATGAGCATGATGTGTGAGTATGTAACCATGTTGTCAACACCATGTTTTTCTACGATTTAACACACTGGGTTTTGCAAATGTGGCTAACCCATCACAGTCGTCAAAGATTTGATTTAAGCCTATGTTTGCAAAATCTCCGCTCAGTCAAAACAATCATTTTTTGACTGTACCATCGTTTTCTCATGAGTGAAAACAGCACAATTTTGGTCGTGATGCGTACGTGATGAATACGCGTACAAATAAATAAAACGTTTTTCCAGATAATATGTAACATCATACTAAACGATCCTTTCGATATCATGTTAGAAAATATGGTTTTCTGTAGATCAAAATAAACCACTTACTGTCATGAATCTGTTCCAACGCTAGAATAATAATTAGCGAGTCGTTAGAATATCATGTGTTGCAGAAACCACTAAATAGGGTTATATATTCCACATAAGTCACTCGACGAAATATAGGGCTGACCGAAAACTGATTATCAAGTAATATACGTATATGCTTCGTTCTATCTTTCTAATATTCGTGACTGTACTGTACGTAGGCCAAAATACTGTCAGATTACCCAGGATTAAACGGATAAGCGAATGAAATTATAAGATTAAGTTATAATGAAAAGGATGAGTTCCGAACATTAATTATCAAATTGTCGGGTGCATCTTGAACCCTGAAAGAGTTATCGATTGATTAACCATCTATGAAGCCAAGTAAGGAACCAAAAAGATTCTGAATATATTAGTTCGTGATTAAGGAAAAAATATTGATTTCGAATTAAAGAAAATGATTTGCAGACAACAAGGATCTTATTCAGTGGATGTGAACCTCTAGATTAAATGTTTTCGATCAATTTGTTGCATTCACGGAAGTGAAAATCGGAGATAGTGTATCGAATTAAGTCCGTGAAAACACAGCGATCGGGCAATAGTTATCAGGATGTTGCTTAGGAATCGAGGTTATACATACAGATTCCCAACAAACAGGCATAATTGCTCTTTTCGTGCAACGATTGAAAATGTGTGAGCAAAAGGTATACTTGTATGCTAGTGTATAAAGGCTCCCTGAACCTCATCAAACTCTCTCAATCTGATGACGAAAACCGCCAGAAATCGGTATTGTGGCTTAAGGGATGGGAATGTCTGCACCAGTATACAATGCGTGAGAGTTTATCTAATCTCGCAGTCTGAGAGCGTGAGACAGACGAAAGTGCACGAAGACCTCAGGTACGTTGGTGGAAGATAAATTGGAAAAACAAGATGTGGGCAGAAAGACGTTCTGTTGAACGTCGTTGTCAACAAGTTAGAATACGAAAGCTTCATTCAACGTATTGATGTCGGAAATGGGTGAAGATTTTCAATTGCCTATTCTCGAATTTTTTTAAGCGCACGCCATAAGTGACGACAGCATTTTGTGCCAAGGCTGACGAATTGTAGGCTTAATTGACAGGGAACGTTGCGCAATTTGTTTTTGAAGGGTTTCTAAATTATTCTGCCTATATGCTTTAGTTGGGTGAAAGAAAAATGGTGAGGACAAACAAAAATATATTCTTTTGGACAACGAACGTCAAAACGAAAATTGCGCTAGGATGTTACAACATTACATTCTTTGGAGACATCCTGTTCATGAAAAAGTTCGAAATCAGTGGTATCACGTATGTCTATGAGGGCTAAAATATCGTTCCCAGGCTCTAGTAGTCACCATCATGCTGTAGCACCTCTTAGCACCTCCATAAATTTTAGGGAGAGGTATGATAACACAGTGCTCCGAATTACGGATGGGAGCAAGCGTGCGTGCATTGTGGGCTCATTGGTGAAATCGAAATCCAGACAGGCTTCAAAAAGATGTTGAGGAATGAAGAATATTTTTGAGAGACAAGAGATGAAAGATAGATAAATTTGAATTATTGAAGTCATAAACAAACCAACCAAAGAATGTTGAAAAGAGGTTTATTAATTTATGCATGTTAAGTGTGAGATTGACAATTTCGGGTTCAAAATTAGAACGATGACGAGCTATACACTCGATGGCTGAGCAACATATATCCGACTTAACAAAAGTAAAGATCTGTTTGCTACAATAACACCAAACAATTATAACTCCGCCAACACGATTGGCCAAAGGACAAGTCCGTTTAAGACAAAAGCAGCAGAAACCTTCAATAGAAACCAACTCATTCTCAATTGCAGCCTGAAGCCAGGTTTCTTGATACATAGCAACGCCGGTATACAGTGAACAATTCCAAGTAAGCATTTGTTGAACTCCGGCATGCTTGGACCATAAAGAATAAAAATCAGACTATGAAATACGAGGTAGGGGCATTCTGGAAATATCATGACGTCGATGAATCTCGACTTGCCAGTCTGCACGATGTTTCATTAATTCTTTATCAGTGATTCCTTCAATGCATAATTTAGTTTTTGCCGGATGCCGTCGCCGAACATTTTGATTTCGGAATTTTCGCTTTAAAACTCGGTATAGTGTTATTGTTTCATACTGTGCGCATGAAATTTGTGCTTCGTTGGTACAAAAACATGATGAGTTTAGAAATATATAGCCTTAGAATTTCCTGAAAAATGTTGTGCACGTCCGATTGAAGGGACTGCGGGTCTATCTGGAAAGTTCAATTCGTCCTTTGAATTTACGTACATCACTTTGAATATTCTCTAGCGGCTGGTAACCGTTCGACTTCCTTTTAGTCGCCTATGATGCTTGTGTATAAATGTCAAAACTGTGTTTAACATTTTCTAATAGTTTTCTGAGAACTCAAAGCGAATTAGGCCAGCTAGAATTAGAAGCAGCGATTTATTCCGGTGCTAAGAGAATGCTGTTAGTTAATGGAACAATGCTGTTGTACAATGTCGTTTGGAACCACAATAGAATTTCATTTATTTTGTGTGTTTCATGGACATGGACTGTTAGGTTCCCGCATAAAATCAGCGTTAGAAAAAATAACGTCGATGTTTCAAGTCAATATTTTGTGCGTTAACTCATTTTGACACAGCAAAAATAAACAATAAATTACAAACACTCACCGGATGTGGTCTTCGCTTTTCACACACAAAATTGAATGAAATGTTGAATTAAAAATTTTCGCGATCTATTTTTATTCGATATTTCTGAATTAGACTATTAGTCCAGAGTTGAGCATAAATTGGTTATACGGGTGAAGATAGGTTTGAGGAAAATATATTTGTTAATATTTTGAATGTTTCACCGTGAAGTTGCGATGACCGTAAACCTCGGATGGTAAGTGGTGCACTGGGAGGGATTTGATGAGAACGATTCTAGAGGCAATATTCTGCCAAATGAAGGACAACGCAAGCCACAACCGAAAGCGATGCAATTGAGCAGGGTCCGCTAAAGCAACCGAACGCAGTGACCGGTTGAACGGACCTCGTTGACTCGCTGTCGATAGACAAATCAGATCGAGGCGGCAGCCTGTCCTGCCATGTTGAGGTCAGTGTTGTGGTTATGGGGTTTGCTTATAAAAGAAGGCGTCTGTTCTCATCTTCGTGAGGCACGTAATGAGATCATTTGACCAATTGGTTTGTGATGAGATTCGTGTGTGCCCGTGTCGAATGTTAGAACCGTCGACCTCAGGGATAAATCGGGACACAATTGACAAATGAATGAAACGCGGGAAGTTGCCATTGTTAATGTTCGATTCATTGTCTTGAATCTCTCTCGAACCACGTAATATACTTTATTATAGCGAACGCGAAAAAATCATTCTGAACAGTTACCAAATAATGTTTTTGAAAATAATAAATATCGATTTCTTCACATATATTCGTGTCAGATGGCGAAACGTCACAGTAGATATGATGTTATAACGAATATTTAAACTTCAAATTCCATCCGCTGAGCACTTCGGAAAATGTACTCAACCCAGATACTAGCTATGGGCGGATATAAGATGTTTAACAAACATTATGAAGAAAATAACCGTACCACACAAGCAAAAAGGTGCAATTGTGGGTGGAAATGTGGTGATGATTGGGTCAGGTCAATCGATGTATAATGGTCTATTCTTTTTCGGAAATCTATTACGCTGCGTACATAGACATTAAGGTTACTCGATGCGAAATTAGCCACGTCACACAACGCGTTTCAAGAAAACTTTTCAACTATATCACATCATCAAGATCAACCATTAAAACTTCAATCACGTTAACCGAAAAATCTCACAGCACAAAAGAACAAACCACACGATTACCTTTTGAAGGCAAATCGTTTCACCACAACACCGTTCTCAATCTGCATGTGCCACGTGTCTGTTTTGTCAATAAATTTCGTGCCCGCCGGTTTTTTATCAGCTATCACCAAGTTGGTTTCGTTTGACCGACCTTGACAAACTCATTATCATTCTAACATCAATTCATGAAATCATCATAATCGTGAAAAAGATTTTTGATCCTCGCGATGTGACGATTGTTGCTTGCTGTTCACGTCCTGCGTGAGGGTGATTTTGTATAATATCGTAAACGTTCTCGTGATTGTCACATTTCATAATGGCATTTATCTCTTCTGTGATGTCACATAAATTGTTTCATGCAATGGGAACCGGAGATAACTAAGGATCCACAATGATTTAAGAATAAACAAGAAAATTGTCCAATTATTTAGCCAATTATTTAGTCGAAAAGTCGTCTGTATATCTTCCAACTTAGGATTGCAGTTGTTGCCCTTCTTTGGTGAATCTCATC
>JACCGJ010017708.1:0-36387 GCA_013407085.1 Atriophallophorus winterbourni
TAATTCTCTTAGCTTTCAATAAAAGCACCCGAGCATGGCATAGCAAAGGAAGTCTCAATTGAAGAACATTGTTGCCGATGATCAACAAAAATGTACTAGTTCTGGAGCAGTGTGTGCCATCACGAGCTCAAAACAAGAAATGTACCACTTAAACGTAATAAAGTAGTCAGAGTACTGGTTGATGTAGACAAATTCTTGTCTGATCGGTCACATCACGCGTATAATTCCGGAGCAACCATCTTTTCCCCAGGAATTTCCCGGGGCGATGTGTACTAACCGAGTTCAGGTTGCTCAATGCGGGAGCATGTCACCTACATGTGTATATCAAGAACTGGGCGATCGATAGTCCATGCCAACACGCAGTCTTGTAATGTGCGACAGTTTGCGAATTTTTGGGCGAACAATAGTTCTCGGTATGTATGAAAGGACAAGGCTGAACCAGGCAAAGTGCCGGACAGCACATAAGTACTCCGTACGACCTAGAGTCGATGTCAACCCCTTACAACATTCGTTGCGCTGAAAAGAAACCCAGTATCCGAAACAGGCTGGAAGGAATCAAGATAGCACACACCGATGACTCGTTTCAGGTAAAAGTGTCCATATTCCCAAATTGCAAATCACAAGTGGTACTTGCGGGTATGGTTTGGCCTGTATTAAACCTCAGCATACAGCAATCGTGCACCATTTCTGTGCTGTGCGGCTAACATCGTGCTAAATTGATTGGCCAACGGTAGTGAGCTGCATGCGAGTACACGCTGGAGTCTCACTACCATTTCTATTTCAATTCCCCCCCCTCATATCTGTCTAGGACTGGGCAACCTGACAGTATCTTAGCCCATGTGCAGTCTCTGCGTGTGCGGCAATTTGCCTGGATCAGGCTTGTGTGCTTTCATACCAGCATACAGCATTCATCTGAATTATGACATTACAGTTTCTCAATTCTCGCTAAACACAAGTCAGGTCAGGTTGTGGGCTGTTTGCACGCATCGTGTGAAGTAAATATAAACAGGTTCCGTGAACCTTGAAACGGTGAAGAAATTGTAAACAAAATCTACGGTGGAATCCAGTTCTAATAGCTTAGGACCGAGTTTCAACTCTAGCACGATTGAGTAATTTGTCGGGTGTCAGATGGGTGCATCCGACCTGCTTTTCGAACTTGATATAGTACTCATTTGCAGAATTGGACTTCAAAAATGCAAATTAACCAGTGTTGTCACTGGAGTATTGCAAAATATTCCAGTGACCCGTGCTGCACAGCACATTATAACGGGGCTAAGATTGGTCTCCACGTAACGCTAAATTTCGAGTTGCAAACGAAGAGCTATCCTCGACTTTGCAAACAAAATAGTTTGTACATGTATGAAAGCACAAGCCTGATTCAGGCAAAGTGCCATACAGTCAGAGACTGCACGTGGGCTAACATACTGTCAGGTTGCCCAGGCCTAGACAGATATGAGAAAGAAAATAGAAATGGTAGTGAGACTCCAGCCTGTTTCAGCATGCAGCTCACCACCGGTGGACAATCAATTTAGCACGGTGTTAGCCGCACAGCACAGAAGTACAAAATAGTTTAGCGCAAAGTTAGATTAAATTTCGATTAGTTGATTATCAATACGCGTGACAAACGAATTGCAACAAATACCAAACCAGTGGCGGTAACGTTGTAGAATATGATCCGAATTGAGTTCAAAAGAAAGTCACAATTGCATAGAATAAGTACCGTTTTACTTATCTAGAATGAGCTTACATGTGCTGAAATGTAAATACGAAAGTTTAGTAACTGTATGCAAAAGGCGTACAGCACAAGCAAGTAATAATCATGAACCTGTTACACTAGATTTTACATTCAAAAGGAAATTAACCTGTCAGCTGTTGCCAATGAAAACGTTTGCCGTTAGCTCGGGTCAGCTGATGGATAACCAATCAGGGCGCTTGCCGTAAACGTACGCACAAACATCGGTGATCGAAGTCACGAGACCAGCGGTGGGAGCATAGGAAGTGAACATAACACACAGGTTGTCCAATTCCGTAGATGTGTTAAACTGTTTGCCAGCCAGCCGGTGCATGCGACCACTATCGAATAACGAGTGGTTCTGTCTAGCGTGGGTAACCTGACATCATTTTAGCCCATGCGTAGGATGATGCCTCAATCTATGCGCACCATGGTTCTGCCGTGCGTTTACCATCGATGGAACATCGCGCAGTCAAACGATAGAAACCCACTTGAGATAATCCCACAACGTATAAGTGGCTTAAGTGCCTCGATCAATTAATTTGCCAATGCTGGTGCGACGTGTCTGTTTCACGAGAAGTGAGGTATGGCAAGGTCATCACGTGTTGAAGCGGTCGAGGTTTGGGAATAACTACGAATGAGTATGGCAACCTGGCAGTATCTTAGCTCACGTGCAGTCTCTGATCGTGCGACACTTTCCACGAATCAGGCCTGTGCTTTCATACGTACATACATGCCGATGGGGCTGGGTAACCTGACAGTATCTTAGCCCAGGTATAGTCTCTATTTGGTACTTTGTCTGAATCAGGCTGGTGAGTTCATACATACACACATACGTACGTACGTACGTACATACATACACACCGATGAAAATCTGTTTCAAATGTTGGCAAGACTGAAAAGTAGGAGAGCTAAAGCGTTGATTCGGAATCTCAACCTGGTGATCTCTTCCTTAAGACCACTTGAGGTATCGGCGAAATTTGACGGGAGGAAAGAACTCGACTGGGTTAGCAGCGCATGCTTGGACCAAAAGCTGCGCGTCGACAATAGACAACTTCTGTGATTTCTTGATGGAATGGGCGATTCTCGATTATGTCACAACCAATGCACACAGGATACACAAAATCTTGTTAGTTAGCACCTGGTGTTCGGAATGTGTTCACCTGATCCGCAGGCTAGTTTTACACACACAAATAACAAAAAAGAGTAGATACTTTTATTGGTTGCTGAACATAGATCACGCTGACATCTAGTTTAGATTTTCTTTATCATAGGCCTGGGCAACCTGACAGAATTTTAGCCCACGTGCAGTCTATCACTGTGCGGCACTTTGCCTGGATCACGCTTGTGATTTCATACCATACGCCGACATCATGCGATTCCCGACAAGTAATCTACTCACTATGACTGCCGGGGGAACAATTGTTCCACCCGAATCGGACAGTTTAGTTATATCAAACGCTGCATGGCGTCATGCTCGATACCCACGGGGTTAAAAACACGCAAACCACCTCTTTTAAACATGAACAAACTCACCTCTTTAGACCCCTTCGGGTAAAATTTGAGGGTTGGGAAACTGTGCACCGGTAGACCCTCGGCTTCGTTGGCTGTGGCATCGAATTTCGCAATGATCACATCGCTACGATCTTTGAATGCCTCGCCAAGTGAGGTCCATGTGGGTGCCAGTTGCTGACAATGACCGCACCATGGAGCGTCTGTGGGCGGTGAAGGGGTAACAATAACAAATACAACGAATGACACGCAACACAAAAGAAATGTAAATCCTTATAAATCGTCATTAAAGAGAACAGCACATCGAGAAGACGTATCAATGCTTGTCTTGCACACAAGTGTGCAATTGTGCTTCTGTCCTGCGGAAAGACACTGAAGACTCACTGCCATTCTACCTTAATCTGTTTGGTTCCAAGGTTGTCACAGCCGGGGGTGGCAGTGGGGATAAGCTCCCACTGTCTATAAAATGCTTCCATATGGCGTGCGCCTCAAACAGCCTCTGCAAACAAAGCCCAGCTCCTGGCCTGCACGTGGCGGAACTGCTTCTACTGGCAGGAAAAGGGGCGAAGGCGGATGACTGGCGCCTCAAAACCAGTTTGCTCCGGGTAGATGGAGCTCGTCAGCCTGGGAGGTCAGTCCATCTAAGGGAAGGAAAACCCTTATTCCAAACCTCCGCTGCCTTGCGGCATACCCGATTGCAGGAAAGGCTTCGGGAGTGAACCCTGAGGAAAAATCCTTGCTGCCTTGCAGGTTGCACCTGGTCGTGCAAAGGCTAGAGAGGAGTACTCGAACCATCGCCGAGGCACTTCAAGAGGCGCAAGAACCCTCAAAATGGTCACCGGCTCTCGTGAAGGAAAAAACCGCTGCCTTGCGGGTAGACGTTTGAGTCAAAGGCTCCGGGTGGGGTCCCCTAAGCCAACCCCCTACTTCGGCCTTGGCAACCGGGTAGTATGTCGCCTTCAACAAGAACCATGGAACCTACATTTTTCTTTCATCATGTACCCTCTTCATGGTATACTTGTTGGCACATCGTCTGTAAAGACTTGTGTAA
The DNA here is from genome assembly GCA_013407085.1 of Atriophallophorus winterbourni. Lineage (NCBI taxonomy): Eukaryota > Metazoa > Platyhelminthes > Trematoda > Plagiorchiida > Microphallidae > Atriophallophorus > Atriophallophorus winterbourni. The sequence goes on from JACCGJ010017708.1 coordinate 4,296, forward strand.
TAATAATAATAATATATTCCATGGCTGACAATTGTACCTATATGAGAAACGAGTTCAGAAGCTTAGGTCCAGGACAAGTATCACAAAGTCCAAGATTGCACGTAGGCTCAGATACAGTCAGGTTGCAAAAGCGTACTTCTACTTATATGCGACTATCTCCTAATGGATGATGAATCGGCTTCAATGAAGATTCTTGGGAATTTGGGTACAAAGCGGCGTCCCCCGCACCACTCGGCGTTTGTTCGAGTCAGCTTCTTTAGCCTTTGCACAACCAAGTGCGATCTGCAAGGCAGCAGAGAGTTGCCAGAAAGAGGTGGTGCACTAACTAACCGTTTTGTATGGTATGAATGGTATGAAAGCACAAGCCTGATCCAGGCAAAGTGCCGCGCAGCCAGAGACTGCACATGGGCTAAGATACTGTCAGGTTGCCCAGGCCTAGACAGAAATGTAAAAAGATAAAAGAACAGAAAATGGTACTGAGACTCCAACCTGTTTCGCATGCAGCTCACTACCGGTGGCCAATCAATTTAGCACGATGTTAGCCACACAGCACAAAAATGCTGCACGATTGCACATCCGTTTACCAGACTCTGTTCCAGGTTTTTCCTCAGGGTTTTCTCTTGAAGCCGTTCCCGTAACCGAATATCCCGCAAGACAGCGGAAGCTTAAAATCAGGGTTTTCCTTCCCTTAGATCAAATGCCCTCCCAGGCTAACGAGCTACATCTGCTCAAGCGTACACAAATGTAAAAGGAAAGCAAAATGGCGTTGAGAACACAGCACGTTTTACACACGCAGTTCAGAACCGGCAATAAGGTAAGTTAGTACGGTGTTAAATGTGCATTAAATAATTATTGCAACGTTTGTGCAACAAAGTATCGATATTTTTGATGACCTAATTGTGTTCCAGATTATAAGTATGACAATGCACTTAAGCTAAACAGGTTTCATTGATACTGATATATTCCTTCAACGAACTTTGGTTCGACGGTAGGATCCGGATAAAGTGTCGCACAGTCATGGACGGCATGTGGGCTAAGATACTGTGAAGTTGCCCAGGCCCAGAGAGATAAGGAAAATGGTAGCTAGACTCCAGCGTGTTTTCGCAGTGGCAGTTCAATATAGCAGTGTTGCCTGCGCAGCATAGAACTAATGAATAATTGCATGTCCGTACCACGGCGCACACCCACACATTGCATTAGTGGATGCATAGTAATTTAAGACCTTATAATGGGGATGCCAGAGTCAAACTGAGCACAAAGAACTCACAAATTTTAACAAACACCGCTTTGGACTCGTCCTTTGTCACATCGTTGTAATTTTTACCAACCAGAACGCGAACAGGCTCGTCAGATTCCGGAGGAATCTCCTGGCTCATGAGGAACGGTTTGCGTTTGCCTTCCAACACTTCCTCGACGAAGCGTACAATGGACTCGTGAGAGAAGTCGGAGTTGTCTGGTTTGAACTTGAGCATCTCGTCATGAAGATGTATGATGCGGTGCGTGGGAATTTCGTCCTTGGTTATGCCAAAGAATTCCATGATTCTGTGGTGCTCGTCGACATCCGTGTCGATTATGATAAAGTGCATCTGGAAGTGAAGAAGAAGGAAGCGTTGGGCGAACGCGTAAAATGGGGATCATCTTTAACTAAGAAAAATCTTAAGATGCTGGGCTGAATAATTTGCGAAAAAGGATTACAGTTAATTACTGAGACCATGACATCATTATAGCTAGCAACGGCATAATTTGACAACTACTGCATGTTTTACACATCCGATTATGGAGACCACAATCAGTATTAACTCGAAATCACAGGACAACCGACTTATTGCACATGGAACTATGAAGTCAATTAATAGAGCTAAATTGATGCATGTGGCAACTAACGCAACTGCTTTACTTGTACAGACTTGATGGATGTGCAATCGTGCAGCATTTCTGTGCTGTGGGGCTAATATCGTGCTAAATTGTTTGGCCACCGGTAGTGAGCTGCATGCTGAAACACGCTGGAGTCTCACTAACATTTCAATTTCTCCCCTCATATTTGTCTAGGCCTCGGCAACCTGACAGTAGTATCTTAGCCCACGTGCAGTCTCTGACTGTCTGACTTTGCCTGGATCAGACTTGTGCTTTCATATCATACCATACAGACTTGACAGCGTCGCGTTGCTTATCACAATGGTAATGAAACCCATGCAATATTCTCGATTCTCCGCCACACCATACACGGATGCGCAATTAAACTGAACCTCTGTATTTTACAGTGAATCTTATGTTAAATTAATTCTTAGGGTGACAGGTGAAAAGCGAGAACAGTATGGGCAAGTCGAGAGTATTTCAGCCTACGGGAGTCAATCAAACTGAGGGACAAATTGCTATATTTCGGGCTTGTTGTTACACCTCATCTTTGCTTCTATTATTTTTAGCGTTACCATGTGAAAGACTAACACGCAAAAACCACGATGCAAGATTTGTGGGACTCATCTAGTAACTGAAAACGTAGTAGAATGGTAAATTTAAATGCATGAATGGTCCAAGTTACAGCAAAAATAGGATGCGCTCAACAATAAACAGCTGAATGAAATGCACCGATATTAAAGTCCATAACAATATGAAGTTAAAGTGTGCGACCATTAACATTATGAATCACGGGCTTAAATGGCGAGCAACAATGAAAAACAGATTAGCGAGCGTAATATGCGAATGAGTGTAAAAAGCTAATTGTTTTCATAGTTTCGCAGCATGCGATTTTGTTTTTTTAATAAAACGATACAATGATAAAGGAAGAAAATTAACATAATCGAGGACAACTCTTATGTGGACCTTTTAGATCCCAACGAAAAATCGAAAAATTTAGAATGTTGCCAGGGAAACCGGGGCCATAGAAAGCGTTAATGTATCAGTCTATAAACACCCATTAACACAGGCAGTATATGATGAGGCTCGGGTAATACCTATCGGCAACTTAAGATTGTTAAGAAAATTGGAATGACAAGAAGTGCGAGTTCAAAAGGCTGTCATAGCTGGGGGTGGCAGTGGGGATAAGCTTCTACTGTGTATAAAATGCTCTCATATGGCAGGCGTCTCAAATAGCCTCTGACAACCAAGTCCAGCTTCTGACCTGCACGAGTGGCTCCCCGAGCCCGGCGGAACTGCTTCTACCAACAGGAGAAGGGGCGAAAGTGAGTGACTGGCGCCTGAAAACCAGTTTTCTTCGGGCAGATGGAGCTCGTTAGCCCGGGAGGGCATTTCATCTAAGGGAAGGAAAACCCTGATTTTAAACCTCCGCTGCATTGTGGGACACCCGATCGCGGGAAAGGCTTCGGGAGAAAACCCTGAGGAAAAACCTGGAACAGAGTCTGGTAGACCACCTCTTTCTGGCTACTTCCTGCTACATAGCAGGTAGCAATTGGTTGTGCAAAGGCTAGAGAAGCTGACTCAAACAAACGCCGACTGGTGCTGGGGACGCCGCTTTGTACCCAAATCCCCAAGAACCTTCATTGAAGCCGACTCATCCTCCAGCAGGAGATAGTCGCACAAAACAAAACAAAAACATGGAAGTTGCATTATATATTCGATGAAAAAACTTCAGATAACTGAAGTAGTAAACGTTACTTATGAAACCTTATGCCTAAGAACGTAGAAACACAAATGAGTAATTGAACAAAGCAAACCAAACACGGGAATTCAAGTGGCTTACTTTTCCTTTGAAACGTTTGGCACTCGGGCGCAACATTTCCATAACCTTGTCGTAATCACCGGATTTAGCGACAAATGAAACATGGTGCTTTTTAATGTGGCTTCCAAATACGGAACTCGCCGTTTCTTGATCAAATTCAACCACTAGTTGTACGCTTTCTGTATTGACGAATTCTTCCAATGCTGGATGCGAGAGTTCCCCATCGTATGTGGTTCGTGGTTCATCAAACTGAAAAACAAGTATGTTATAATTTTGAGCAGAAACGGTAGGATGAGAAAATTGAATTAGACCCGTACAGTTTTGAATACAACAATTTCATAATTTTTATTGATTCCAAACATTTTGAATATTTCATCGGATTGTGCCAATCCAAATGCGAAACTATCAATTTTATCAGCGACGGATTTCAGAACGTTTAGAGCTTCGGTTTCAGTGTCTTTAATGAACCCAACCACAACATTGGCATCTTTGGTGAATTGTTCTACATCTTCCACTGTCAAAAGTTCTCGAACTGCCGGACCGGACTTCTTAGTGATCCAACTGATAATGCCTGCCGACTTTCTATCACCGGAGTAATCGATCCATCTGCCATTTTTGTGGAACTTCAATGTAGGGTAGCCTTTAACACCATGTTGAGATGCAAGTTCTGTTTCTGCTATGGCATCAACCTTTGCAAGCAGCACATTCGGCATCGTTTTTTTCAATTCCGTTGCTGCTTTCTCAAATTCCGGTTTCAAGGCTTGACAATGTCCACACCAGGATGCATCTGAAGGATTAACGATAATTAAATGAACTTACAAAACATAACCAAAGCAGTGTCATATTCATTGATTGCGGTGTCAAAGTTATCTTTCGTCAAAATAGCCACACCCTCTTCTTCTTGTAATTCGATTTTGGCAATTGAGAGACTGAGCAAGCCAAGAAAAATCGATAGGACGTACATGACAAGAAACAAACTGCGCGCTTAGGAACACGTAGGCAATGTCTACGCTGTTGAAGTTTACGTGTACAAATGTGATGCTGAAAAACAAACTAATTTATTTGCGTGATTTTTTTCGAACAAGTGTAAATAAAATAAAATATGAGATTTACCAATAATTGCTCGATTATTTCTGATGATGGTAATAGTTCAATAGTTCAATAGTATATTTATGGTAAAATAAGCACATAGCTTCAAATAACCACAGGATGTGTTTACAGTGGATCGAAAAAATAGGATTAAAAAAAAAACGTCAGAATGGGGTTCAAGGAATAAATTGGTCAGTATAATCAGTACGGGTGCGGGGAGGCCTTATAGCGGACCACACTCGCTTTGGAGTTGCGTCTTCCCGAATTCGCTAGGCGGTAGCTTGAGAATAGGGAGGCTTCGGGGTTGTGTTTGACCTTTCCGGGGTTTTTGTGGCATTTGTACGGGTAGGAGATCGACTCCAGACACGGGAAATGGTGAGTCTGAAAGAGTGGGAAACTTGGAACGCATTATAATCGGTGTGAATACAGAAGAAAAAACGTCACACAGAATAAACATACCCTTTCATATGTGTGTCCAAGCGTTCTTTAAAGGTTGAGACTGATTGGGAGTTTACAACGGTTGCCGGCAGTGCGTTCCATACTCGCGTAATTCGAAGCGTTAAAAAATTACTGCGGCAATTTAACCGGCTGGTTTGGTGTGAGAGCTTGAGATTATGTCCACGGTGATTGACAAGAGGAAACAAGATAAACATATTCCTGCATGGGTGATTGATTTCAGTAAGTGCATGGAATGTGAAAATCAGATCTCTCCGCAGACGACGGTATTTCAGGGAAAAGAGTTTACATCTTCTCAGACGTTCCTCATATGCTGTACTGGACAAACCTCGAATAAACTTGGTAGCTCTGCGTTGAGGTTGCTCCAGTTGCTGTATATTCTTCTTTAGCCATGGACTCCATGCGCAGACAGAGTATTCCAGCGATGGACGAACATAGGCTGTCAACAAACGTGGCAGGATCTGTGCGTGAAAATGTCCGAAGGCTCGTCTAAGAAATCCTAGATTTTTGTTTGCCGATCCAGCAGCCTTGCAGCAATGACGAGAGCAGCCTAGGTCCCGCTGCATAATGATTCCAAGGTCCGTTTCGTTCTCGACATTTTGTAGTTGCTCACCTCCAAGGGTGTACGGAACTGGTGATTTAATTTTCAGTGAAAGAGTATGGCACTTAGATGTATTAAAATTCAGGCGATTTTCAGATGACCACTTGTGTAGCACATCTAGATCGGCCTGCAATTTGTCGTGGTCATCGGATGTCTGCTGATGTCGCCAAAGCTTGATGTCATCCGCGAACATAAGAAATGGTGACTTTATTGTTAACCCGATATCATTGATGAAAATGAGGAACAATCGTGGGCCTAGTACGGATCCCTGTGGGACACCACAGGTCGCTGTGAAGCTCTCCGAATGGGATTGCCTGACACGCACACGAAGAGTTCGATTTTGCAGGAATTTTTCTATCCATTCCAGAAGGGGACCACCAATTTTATAAAACTGAAGCTTGTGCAAGAGGATACTATGGTCAACGCGGTCAAAGGCTTTGGAAAAGTCGAGGTAAACAACATATACCCCTAAGCCGGAATCAACTGCTTTGGTCCAGTCGTCGCGCGCAAGTATGAGGTTTGTGGTGCATGAACGACGGCTGCGAAACCCGTGTTGTTCCGATGTGAGAAGATTGTTTGTTTCCAGGTGATTCATTATTGCGTCGGCCAGGATACTCTCCATAATCTTGGAAATAATGGGAAGAAGGTTAATTGGACGGTAATTGCTCGTTTTATTAATCTGATTGTTTCGGTACATATGGCCAGTGCATGTATTGTAATTTGTACAGTCCTGTATTTTGTATCATCATAATTTGTTTACATAGAAATTTTCGTTTCGTTTCGAATACCGATAATGCCATATTGATTTATCGATTTCCATTTTATCGCTATCACTCACATTTCACCGATTTTATGTTCAGTTCAGATCAGTTCAGTTGCACAAGACAGTAAGTGGCTAACGAGCCAATCGAGCGTCCAGAATTTCTTTCGATAAAAAGCTGCGGAAAAGCAACCACCACTGCCAAACGTTTCTTTCTTATTATGATTTGGATATCCTCGACGATCGCGACGCCAAGAGATTATCCGGGTTGTGTTTAGAAAGCACCTCGTTATGAATGATGCTGGAAAAATAAAAATAAATTTCTCTTTACCAGTACGTTCAGAGGTCAGCTAAAGAAGAGTTGTGTATTAAAAAACAAACAGAACTTCAGCATTTACTAACATACCAGACATCGCTAAAATGGTGAACTACCTAATTTGGCATATAAATTAGGGGGATAATTCAGGAAAAAGCTTACCCCCGTTCTCGAAACTCGCGACAGAACAGCAGGATATAAGTTCTTCTGGAAGCCGGTTCCAGAAATTTACCACCCTGAGGCTAAAAAAGTTTTTTTCGGGAGTCTAGTCTACATCGCTCTTTAGCAAGTTTGAATGAATGTCCGCGGGTGTCAAGCTCGGGACTCAAGGCAAAGAAGTCCTTCATGATAACCCTTATTACCCCTTCAAGATCTTGATGGTTTCAATTAAGTCACCTCTCAAACGACGGCGCGTAAATGAGAAAAGATCTAGGGACTTCAGGCGTGCAGCGTAAGGTTTCCCTCGCTGACCCTCAATCATGCGAGTTGCGAGACGCTGTACGCTTTCAAGTCGATCGATGTCCTCCTTGTAGTGAGGGCACCACGCCTGGACACAATACTATAAATGCGGCCGAACTAATTCATTGCGAAGGGGCAGGAATATATCGGGTCCTCTGCTGGATAACACAGATCTCAGCCGGAAGAGCACTTTGCGAGCACGTTGAGCTGCAGCGGCGCATTGGTCCTCCCATTTGAATTCAGTTCCAAGTAGTAATCCAAATCCATAACACGCTGTGTGGCGCTAACCAGTGCTGATAAGAGTTGGCTATTATTAAGGTTCAGTGGGAGGTCCCACTGGTATGACCAGTTTATGACCCGTTCCTTAACTCAGCGAACGACGTTCAATTGTTGAATACCATTTTTACATAATCAACTCACTCACTAATAACAAAATACGCTTTGTGCACGGACGGTCTTCGTTCTTCTGTGGTTGTCTCAGAGTCAAGATTGTATGTGGATATAACTGGAATACACGCAGCCTCGGACTCCATCCATCATTTCAAATTAGTGAGCCCGGAAACGCATTCAATAAGATTCGAGCCATGAACCGTGATACAAATAAGGAAGACAAGATGGAAGATGCTTTTATCAATCAATTCACATTACCCGTCTTCGACACGACAGCCCCACGTCTGTGGTTTGCACAAATCGAAGCTCTATTCGAGTTAAAACGTGTTCGAAAGCAAAGCACACGCTACAAACTTGTTGTTGGAATGCTCCCAACCTCCATTGCCAGAGAAGTTGCTGATTTAATTTATGATCAACCTGCCACATATTCTTACGATAAGCTCAAATCTGCGATCATTTCTCGAATTGGTTCCACCGATGAGCAAAACTTGCGAAATCTCTTATCCAGCTCTCTTATCACAACACTTACGCTATTTGTCACAGTTACATGGCACACAGAAGTTAGACAAACGAGTAATAGGACATATCTGGTTCCAGATTTTGCTGAACGTTTTGCGGAAAGTTCTGGTTGTCATGAGAAACGACAGTAACCTGGACAAGCTTGCTCTAGTTGCAGATGCAGTCTATGACATCTCTCGTAACTCATCAATCTGCTCTGTCAGCCAACCCATTTCCACCCCGTGTACTTCCAGCGCAGATTTAAACGAGGATATATTTGATTTGAAATCCCAGATCAGCAATTTGACTTCACAATTACAGCGGCTTCGACTTCTGTTTAAACAGAAGTCGAAGCCGCCTTCGCAGTGGAAAGAACCCTATGCAGCTTCAAAACACAACACAACAATCAGGAAACCCACGAAGCCAGGCATTAGAAGTTCTGTTTGGCAATAACACCAGCGGCTTCTTCTACATCACTGATGGTTCAACATTCTTCTTCATTGACCTTAAAAGCGGCGAACGGTATTCGAATAACCACATACGGAGAACGATCACTCTCCATCGACCTAGGTCTGCGACGTAACTTTCGAGGGATTTTCACTGTTGCCGATGTCAAAACCTTGGATCCGTTTTCCACTCACACTCTAATCTTTCACTCAAAGTGATTACACGAAAACTCATTGACAATGTCACAAAGATTAATGCCATCGGCCATTTGTGTAATTCACCTATACAAACTATTCGAGTCCTGATTCCAGATACTGCATCGAATAACGTTTCTCTCATGAGGGAATATTTGAATATATTTTCAAACCCTGTGCACACGACACCCCTCTGAAGCATGACATCAAACACCACATTTCAACCCATGACCCTCGGTTCTTAGTAGACCACACAGACTAGCGCCTAACAAACTTGAAGCTGCCGAACGAGAATACGAGCATATGTTGGAACTCGGAATAATCCGTCCATCGAATACACCTTGGGCCACACCTCTTCATATGATAAAAAACAAACCGGACGCCTGGCGTCCATATAGCGATTATCGTGTTTAAATCGTGTAACGATCCCAGATCCCTATTCCGCACATACATGAATTTGCACTGTCTCTTCGTGTAAAATCGGTGTTTTTGAAGTTGGATTTATGGCGCGCATATCATTTAATTCCCGTAGCTGACGAAGATATTCTAAAAACTTCCATCACCACACCATTTGGTCTGTTCGAATTTCTCAGGATGCCATTTTGTCTACGCAATGCTGCACAGACTATCCAGCGATTTATGGACCAAGCTTTCCTCTGTCTATCTTTCGTCTACGTGTACATTGATGATGTCCTAATCACAAGTATATATCCCTCTGAACATCTTGAACAACTTTGTGAAGTATTTCAACGTCTCTTCCAAATACCACACTGTGGTTAATCCTGATAAATGTCTGTTTGGTGTGAGTTCTGTCGAAATTCTTGGACACCAATTTGATAGCTCCGGTATAAAACCGTTACCTCGAAAACTATCAGCTATTCAAGATTATCCATGTCCCAGCTCTATCCATGAAGTCAGAAGTTTCTTGGGTTTGGTCAAATATTATAGACGCTTTATTCCACATTGTGCTATGATTTCACAAACATTGACTGACTTGTCACGTGGGAAAAAACGTGAATTCGAAATGAATGGCCATCAAATCACTCGAGCAACTCAAATCTGCTTTAAACAAAGTTACTTCACTGACTTACCTAACAACGGACCTCAATGCTAGGTTGTCCCTCGCTACAGACGCATCACAAGAAGCTGTCGGCCCAGTCCTTTAATAATAAGTAGACAATATCACCAACCCACACGCTTTCTTTTCTCGTCGTCTTCAACCAGCTCGAAATCGATACAGCACTTTCGGTCGTGAGTTACTGGCTATCTATTATGCGATACGGCATTTCAGACATTTGCTTGAATGGCGTGATTTTACATTATTGACCGATCACAAGCCCATAACATTTGCTCTTTCTGCGCCTTGAGAAATACGACACTTGGATTATATATCACAATTCACGAGCGACATTCGATGTCTTTCCGGCTCGTCAAACACAGTTGCGGATACTTTCTCTCGGATTCAGTTAAGTGTGATCGATCTGCCTGGAATCGACTTTGAGCAATTAACATGTTGACAAAATAACCCTGTAATAAATCTGTACAATACTTCACAATCGTGTAAAATCCGCCGTATTCCGATGTCTTATTCTAATACTCATCTGGTTTGTGACATGTCTACCGGTAAAGCCCGTCCAATTGTCCCATCCGATTTGACACGTACAGTATTCAAGCATTAACATGGTACATTACATCCCGGAGTAAACGCTACTGGAAATCTGATTAGCTCTTTCGTCTGACATACATAAAGATATTCAACTTTGGACTAAGAGTTGCCTCCGATGTCAACAGAGCAAAGTCTAACATCACATCATCAGTTCCCCTGGTATATTTCCAGCTGTTACGGAGCGCTTTCAGCACGTTCACATGGATTTCGTTGGTCCATTTGCGGTCTCTAACGGTTGCTGCACGCGTCGACCGTTTTATCCGTTTGCCATTGGCTGTAGCCATCCAACATATCAGTACAGAAACGGTGGCGAAAGTTTCGTTTACCATTGGATCAGCAACTTTAATGTACCGAACACTATTACCACTGACAGAGGTTCCCAATTTCAGTCAACGCTTTTTTGGGAATTAAATAGAACACTCGGTACGAAGCACTTACAGACTACAGCCTAACATCCTTTATCAAATGGCTTAATCAAAAGATTTCACCGGCGATTCAAAGCCGCAAGCATGAGTCACGGGAATTCAGAACGTTGGTCCGAGTCATTGCTCTTGGTGCTTCTCGTTATACTTACCACCGTGAAAAAAGACCTGGGTTGCTCAGCTGCTAAGATGGTGTATGGGAGTACACTAAACCAACCTGGCGAATTCCTGACATCTTCCGATTCACCATTAGATATATGTCAGTTTCCGTTGCAGCTTCATGAGATCATTGCGAGTCATCCCAACTCGCCAACACACTCAACTGTTCTACATCCCAACCGACATGTCCACCTGCTACTTCGTGTTTGTCCGTGCTGATCACATACGTCAACCGCCATACACTGGTCCATACAAGGTGCTCAGAATGTATCCGAAATATTCCGTTATGGACTAAAATTTATCAAAAGAAATCGTCAGTATCGATTGTTTAAAAGTCGCTTACGTAGAACCAACATCGGAAGCGAAAACCAATACACGAAAAGTAACTCCACAGACTTCAAACTGAGACCAACACGTTTCTTCATCCGCTCCGCCAGAAACCAAACTTACTCCTGATTCCCCTGATAAACTTCCATTACCTCTGTGTCTCAAACTACCGGAACCCAACAGACAAAACACGTTATGGCAGTATGGTCTATTTCCCTCAAAGTCTAATGATTTCCGAAACTGATGTTTTTTTCGAGCGTCTTTTTCTTGTTTCTGACGCCCTAGGGGGATATATTGTAATATTTACTGTCTTATATTTTGTATCATCCTAGTTTGCTAACTTAAACATTATAGTCTCGTTTCGATTATGGATAGCGCCATATTGATTTATCGATTACGTTTTATCGTTCTCACTCACATTTCATCGATTTTTTGTTTGTTAACTCAGTGAACGATGTTCACCTGTTAAATACCATTCGTACATATTCGACTCACTCACTAATAACAAAATACTCGTTGTCCACGCACGGTCTTCTTTCTTCTGAGATTGTCTCACGGTCAAAATTCTATGTGGATATATCTGAAACCAACTCAGTCTCAGGATCAATTCTTCACTATCCACTACACATGTACGTTTCGACCACGAATCATTATAGGTTATGTCTACTGTATAGAATTCTCAGCCGTCGCAGCTACTTTGCCAACGATTGTTAATAATCATATTAATACGATATTCTTCTTAGACCAAGGCATGCAAAACATGATCAGGTTATCAATGTGTACAAAATAAATAAATTTTAAAAATGACCTTATCAAGCGGAATTTTTGAATATTTTTCCGTTTAATAAATGATGGAAAATTTACTATGGTAAGAAAGTTAGTTTTTCCGCGCAATGTCACACAGTAATAAAGGTTCATCTAGATTGCATCAAATTAAGCAAATCGAGAGGATCCGATAGATTCTGGAGCAGGGATTGAAAAAAGAAAATAAAAGAAAAAAATATATAAAAGAAATGGTGCGCATGAAGATTTAATTGTCACAGTAAAAATAAATTTATGAAATAAATAAAGTTCTTTTATAAATATATAAATTGACTTCTTCGGAATGTTGGTGGATGTGATTGAAGAAAAGTATATAAAAAACCAAAGTTAAATTGAAAAAAAACATTAGAAAATGGAGGGGATGAGGAGAGTTTGTGGTTTAAATTGCATGAGGTTTGGGTCGGTTGTACAATCCAGAAAAGTATGAGAATTATCGAATAAGGGAAACCAAAACTGTTCGCCAGTAGGGCTTTCGGTTCATATAGAAAAATCAGTCTTATGCGGAAGGAGCAAGGGCCAGTATCGGAGATGGTTTGGGAGTCGAAGACACTGGAACACAATTACAGATATTCTCTTCGCCATCATGATGAGAGGTTACCAAAGAGAAATAGTAATTCGATTATAAAGGATATAAAATATCACAAAAAACAGTATTTTCGTATTTTTGACGTTTTTTTCTTTTTTTTGGTTTTTTTAATAATTACATTATGGTAAACCATATTTTCATACATAAATGGGTTAGATATATGCTGATAAGGGCTAAGGATACGGAGTAAGGGGAATATGTAATAGCCTCATTCGGTTACGTCGTACATAACGATTACAATTTCGGAAGCGCATTGTGGACCTAATCTTAACTTGGTGCTCTGTGATGATATGGAAGAAAAGAAAAAGATTAGGTCGAATTCTACGTAACCATAGCGGGTCAATGTCTAGTAGACTGCATCGTACTTTATGAGATGAAGGATAAGAGTAGCCTAACATGATTTTGCTAATTCTACGTTGAAGGCTTTCTAAGAGTATACAGTCAAGCCTAGTAATGTGAGAGTAGGCTATATTACAGCAGTAAAGAAGCGGTAATACTTTCATTTTATATAGACTCAGTCTACTTTCACGAAGGAGGAATTTTTGATTGATCAAACCAAAATACTCTCCAGCTCTTGCTATGAGAAATCTTACTTGTTCGTCGAAATTAAGAGATGAAGAATACCTAAATCCTAAGTCTTTGGTTTCGTTAAAAGGTGCGAGTGGTTTATTGTTGAGAATGATACTAGCAGAGGGTATTGAGCAGCGTATACCAATGAATTGCGTTTTCAAAGCTGAGAATTCTAACCACCATTGTGAGCCCCAACTTGAAAGGGTTGAAATTTCATTGTTGAGGGAGTCTATGGCCTGTGATATCTCTATGGGTGAAAAAGCTAAGACAAGTTTAATATCATCCGCAAAGATAAATAGCTTTGAGTTTTCTACAATATCTTGTTGGTACCCAAATTATATCCGGATATGGTTGAGATACCGAATAATCACATATCCTGAAATGTTCATTCGCCGCGGGATTCGAACCTGGACCATCCGATTCAAACTCATGTGTCATATACGCGGTGCTAATGCGGAGCCCATTTTTAGTTCATTCACGTAACTGAATTGGCGGAGGCTGCGAGTGGGTCCTACAGAATCTGTTAAAAACTTGATTTTTTCTAAGTGATATTACTGGAATACTAATGGATGCCGTTTTAACTGGAGCGCGGGATAGAATAAATTGCTTGGCCTGTGTTTCTGGTAAGCGAGCAATTTTTCATCAACCGTGTGTTTAACCAGTCAATAACCTCCCAGATAGAATGATTAATCTCCCAATCGTGTTCAGCTTTGAGAGTGAATCATACGCGAAGTGGCAAAATTTATTCACAGATATTAGAATATATAAATAATCATTCCAAGCCAAAATGTTATATATGTGGCTTTACTCACTGATCTTCTCCCCTTATTCGGATTAAATATCTTCTCATCATTCCCGTGAAGAGCATATCAACCTCATTTTCCGCGTATCCCGAAGCAAGTTCTTCTAAACCGTAGAATCAATGTCGGACAGACTAGCACTGTTTAGTGAGGACTAGAAGCTTACAGCTTTGCACGAAATCGTTTGACAAATCTGCTCAAAGTGACAAGAGAGATTTCAGGTTAGCGTTGTGGTTACTTCTTTGCTTACATAAGTAAAGAGTGTGTTTTCCCTTCTTGTGCATAATAAATGTGTTTACCAATCAACTTTTCTTTGGAGTTTTCGGCGAACGTGCTTAGAGTCGGAATGGTTGACATCATCGAGGAATTGATAATCAATCAATGTGTTTGTGAAACGCGGGCAATAACATGATTATTATTGTGACGAGTGTCGTCAAGCCAGTGCAACCAATTTAATGAACGTTTTCTGTAAAATATCCCGAGTTCTCACTTGCTACAATCCGTAAGTTCAATCCATCACAATCCAAGTTCAAGCTACATATAATTCAGCTAACCGTGAAAAAAGTTGTTTAAAAAATATTTTAACGAAACTTGTATTTATGTCAGAGGAACAGAAACATTGCTTTGCATGTTTGTCGGAATATACTTCTTAAAGATCATAATTATAATTGTACTTTATTATAAACAGACGACGTTTGGCGATTGGCAAACACAAACATACTTTCTCATAATTCAAATCCAATCCAATTCCTGTTCACTAACAGCTGCACAAAAACTGAGCATATATTATGGTAAAACGCTTTGACATATATTGAATATTTGCGATGCGTTTCAATTCATCGATAGATCACTCAGTGTCTTTAGAAATTAAATGTAGAAAATCAACACTGGTAGTCAATGTAGCTGTTCGAAACGGTAAGACTCATCGGTGCAACCAGTATTAAAGTGATATGAGCGCTTATGTCACATCAGTCGGTTACTCAAACGCACATAAATAAGTACTTAGAATATATAGAGAAAGATAAAATTTTACTGCGACAATTCAATGTTGAGCGCCAAAAGTGAAAAATAGTTCCCAATTATATTCACTAAGACTTGAACTGATGTGGTGATATTGTTGATTTCAATGATTTATTATCAATTCCTAGACTGATTTTCAATTTTTGACATGGGTATACCTAAAATATTGTCATTACTTTTTCGTGGAAATATACACCTTTTAAAATTTGCGAGATATATCAGCTGAATGTCGCGGTTTCTGTGCTTGTAGCAATGTTAACTGCTTCAATCTTATTCAGCATGTTTAATAGTCTAAAAAGCCTCAAGCATAATAATAAACATAGGATGGTGAAACTTGAAATGTAAATGTACAAGCACAAGCTAAGCAAATAGACAACGTTAACTGAAAATAAATAATTACATATAAGCTCGTAAAATTTGGTATCAAACTGGTACAAGTTAGTTAAGTCGGTGACCGTAGTAGGTAAACTGGTCCTAGTATAACAGACACAGACAGATTCGCACAGTTTAGGCATCATTGAAGTACTACCACTGTGTAACCATGGATCCCATAATTCCTCGTATTTCTGCGTTTGTAAGGAGTTCGTGTAAGGAGTTTTTGGAGGGTCTCAAATTTTTTGTGTGATATTTTTCTGATTCGTAAACAAGGACATTCGATAAATTTAGGGTTAGCTCTCCTTTCATCGCAGGGCTTGTTTAGGATGCTAAAAACTATTTATTTTGAACAGTGATAATTTGTTGCATCAGTCCTACATTTTTTCTTAATACATGACCATGCCCGCACAGCGTATTCCATGACTGGTCTGAAGTATGTATTCATGGTCGGTAGAAATAACTTGAGCGAAAACTTTCAAAATACCCGTTTGAGTCAGATAGTGCCAAGTGCGCCTTGATCAACAAAATCACAGACTAACACTTCCTAACAGCTCACGAAGACAAAACCTAACAACACTGGAAAACTGTACGAAATTCCAAAGGACAATCACTACAACATGCAATCCCTGACCATTTTATGTACAAATGTGCCAGGTAGTTTATCTCCTTTCTTTCAATCACGCAGGCAAGATTATGTAAAACAGTAGCGAGCTCTATGTGAAAACTTGCAAATTGACGTAAACGCGGTTTATTTAGTACCTATTCCCAGGCACCCAAACTCGCCTTACGTGGACGCCCCACGTCTACTTTGAATCACCCTTGAATTTTCTGAGAAGTTTGAAGAGGTCTTGCTCTCGTCCTACCTTCTTAGGAATAAATATTTGCCTCTGCATATTTTTCCTGACGTTCCTTGGCCTCAGAGGCAGATGCCAAAGCAAGGAGGATACGATTAAAAATCGGCGAATGACAAACGCAGCATTTTTGTCCACGTTGTACTGAACTTGAAAGTGATTATATAGCTAAGTTCGAATCGATTGCTCTCAATGGCACTATATCCAAGAACTCAGCAAAATTCACGAAACTTTGACGAATCCCTTGAAACGCCTTCTTACGTCCTACATCTACACGGGCATCTAGCCGTATTCTGAAAATTACCTTCCAATCAAAAGAATTGGGTAATACTGCGTTGCACTTGTGGTATAATAAGAAACGCTGTGCACATACAGACGTCCGAATTCGCTCCGCAGTTGCCAAACAAGCACGTTGTCCGCAACCATCAGTCACACTCAGCACTAATAAGTCTGTTAGCGAACTTCTCAAGAACGCTTTATAAATAATATTAATATTAATGTATATTCTTGGATACACCAAGTCATGCCATGCATGATCATTTGTTTTCATGAATAAGTACATCAAATAAAACGGTAATTATACTAATGTTAAGGTCAAAAATGAATAATTTTTTTGTTAACAACCGTAAAAAATAGTTGGATAACATTTGTAATAATAATAATAATACTATATTCTTGGTAAACCAAGGCATGCAAAACATGATCAGGTTATCAATGTGTACAGATGGTAGCTTGTTTTTAACGAATACGACAGTAATTGTTCAAAATGGGTTAATTACAGTTTGGGTAAGTCTGGACCGCAATGTTTATTCATGTATGATGTTCCGAATGCAACTTCAAACGCAGATAATTCTATAGGGAGTTCACTTCATCGGGTCACGGAGATATGAGTTGCATCGCCCTTTCAAGAATTGCGAGAGTGTATTTTGTTGAATTTAAACAATTCTGAAAAGTAAATTCTCAAGAAAAAAGTTATATGTCACTTTAAAATTTTTTATTGCTAAAAAATATTAAAAGCCTTTTATGCCGTGTAAGTATAAATTATCTATAGTTGTATTAATTAGAAATAGCTTACCTAATTTTTCTGGAGATAAAAAAGAGTTGAGTTGCTTTTTGAATTCAGTTTGTGAAGTGCTCAATCTTATATTATTTGGAAGTAAATTCCATACAAGAGAATATTTATAAATAAAGAAATCTTTTCGTATACGATTTTGGATTTTCGGTATATATATTTTGTTTTTGTGTCGAAGATTATATACTTCAGAGTTTTTGAAATCTAATTGTAAATCAATGTTGATCATATCTTTTTTTAATATTCTGTAAAAGAGTATAAGATTTTGTTTTATTCTTCTAAACCATAATGGTTCCAATCCTAGGATCTGACATGTTTCCTTATATGAATGCTTATCCGAACTGGGGGGAATGGATCGTGTGAAAGAACGTTGGATGCCTTCTAAAGCATAGCTATCAGACCGAGTATTGTTACTAGATATAATGTTGCAGTAATCCAATAAAGGTAGTGTATGTAACTTGTAAAGTTCCAGCTTGCACTGGGGCAGAGAGATGAATCTATGAAGTAAACCTATATTCTTTTTTATTTTAGAAATTAAGTAACAAATTTGTTCATGAAATGTAAGTGATCCAGGATATCGATAACCTAAATCACGTACACATTGTGCTGGTTGTAGTGGTGTATTATTTAGGATGATCGAATCTTTTGGTATGATACAGTTGAAATTTATGAAAGTTGATTTATTGGTGGAGAACTCAAGACCGTTTCGAATACTTCATTGAAGTACAGCATCCAGGTCTTGGTTCAATTTTGATATAAAGTCGTTAGTCTGGTTAGATGGAAAGGCTATGGTGACTTTTATATCATCTGCAAACAAAAAGATCTTACAGTGTGTTATGACAGATAGTATATCGTTGATAAATATCAAGAAGAGTAGTGGACCTAGAACGCTTCCTTGTATGACTCCGCTTGGAATTGTAAAGTTCTTGAACGATAGCCATTTATATCTACCGAAAAGGTGCGACCAGTAAGAAAAGATTTGAACCACGAAAGTAGGTTTCCAGTAATACCTACAGCAGATAATTTTGCGAGGAGTAGATTATGCTGGACCCTGTCGAAGGTTTTCATAATATCAATGAACTCCCGTAGCCGGTTTCAGTGAGAACAGGAGAATTACTGCACACGTCTCCGCGACACTCTTTACTCTGCAATCGTGTGCTGTTACACAAATGCTGTTTATTTCCTAATCAAACTTCCCGAAATCCGCTACCACCGTTCCTTGTGCTCATGTAACCTAATAGCCTTCACTGAGACGTGGTTATTACGCGCAGTTCAAGATGCGGAACTCACATTTCTAAATATGACATTACTTCGCTGTCACCGTGCAAAACAGGAGGTGGTGGGCTGTTTTATCATCACGAATCACTTCGCTGAGAACCATTAACTGCCCTGCGCTAGGTTATTCTGATGTTCTTTGGTGCCCAATCTCACGCAAGCAAGACATTTTTCACCTGATTGAGGTTGTTTATATATTTCCATTAATACTCCACTGCTTGATTTCTTGCTTCTATCATCAATTCAATATGCTTTAAGTAAAATATTTTCCCACACACTTATAATGGGAGATTTTAACTGTCCCAGCCTATATGGTGACTTTGCCTCTCACCCATTTGCAACCGCGCCGTTTGAGATATGAGCATCTCATCCATTATACAATGTGATCCTCTCATACGAGTAAATCCAAAAACGTGGTTATAAAGTGGTGCGTAATCCAAAACGGCTCAAAGTTCATTTTCAAGTGCCTCTGATGGATGATTATTCCGGCTATAGAGCTGGAGAAAGTTGAAATACCCCATTATTAATATTTGAGTATTGTATCGCATTGTTACATCGCGCAAAGCATTATTCAGTTTATTGTTTAAATCGAGAGTTGCTGTTGGAGAACGATAGATCACTCCAATAATGCATTGGTCTCCTGAAGTAAGAGTCAGAGAACACCAAAGTGTGTCAGTGATATCAAGGATCACGTCGTTCATAGCTCTACAGATAAGCGCTTGCTTGAAATAGAGTGCTGCTCCTCCGCCATCTCCTAAACGGTCACGCCGGAATAGAGACATGTTGGGCAGAGAGAGTTCATTATCAGACAATGAGGCATGGAACCACGTTTCTGTTACTGCAACTATGCCTGCCGCCGTTTCATTACAAATCTCGGACAATTCGATTAATTTGTTGAAAAGGCTGTTCGCGTTTGCATAGATGCACTTAATCGTATTTTTCGTAAGTAATGACGGGGTGTAAACCGAAGTTAGTCGTCCGGCTACTTTGGATGGTAAAACATGTGTGCGTCTTATTGGTCGCCGACGGCTTGAATCGACAATTAGTTTTCGGTGTGAATTGCTCAGTCCGACTCGATTTGAGCCGGACCTACGACGTTTTTTGACTCATTGATTTCCTCCATTTGGATGGAAACGCTGCTATCCGCCTTAAATCCGAAACCCGGCGACCTTCGAATGCCGCCAGTAAGCAAAGCAGCCTCAAAAATAAATCGCCTAGTGTTATCTGCACCGATTCGGTATCAACTAAAACGGCCGCGGTCGTAGAAAATACTTACGGAGAAAGGCGTTTGCGGTCGACCTCCGCTACTCACTCTAAAGCTTCTTCCCATGACTCACGAATATTGAATCAAAAAGGTTCACATTCTATAAAGAATGACGCTCGGACACGCAACAAGAATTCTTATGCACTAAGCGTAATATGTACGAATGTTAGCGAGTCCAACGAAAGCCTGTTTGATAGGAAACACAAACACGATCTCGAAAAATGGTCTCAACTTTGTCAACAAATGCAAATTCAGCATGTTATTCCTGGCAAATTGATTCGTTTAACTCGCCACTCCACCTCAGCTCATATTGATCAACCTCGCTTACTAAGGGTTACACTGAAGTGCGAGGCTGATATCGAGAATATACTGCTAAATTCGTACCGACTAAAGACGGATCCCAATTCAAAGTGCCGGATATATCCCGATGTACCATGGTGGGAAAGAAAGGGTACTTTAAACAATAAGGAAAAAACGGTCTTGCGGAGTATAGATCTACTTGGGGTACCAGAAAATACCTCCCAAGCATCGGTTCAGGAAGCCGCAGAGCACGACTTCAAGCAGTGGCGTTACATTGCGTGTTCGCTTGATATTTCAAATGTTGTGGTCACTGACACTTATCGGGTGCCTTTTTCGCCAAAATATAAAGGAGATGGTCCGAAACCACTGAGGATTACGTTTTTAACCAACGACATGGCTGAGATTGTAAAGTCCGAATGGAAAAAAGCGAAAAGAGCTTTACCGAAAGACGTTAGACTTAGTCCACCCAAACCAAGTACCATGATCGAAACACATCCTCGTCTGGGGACAGCAGATGATAGCGTTCCCACCGAAATGGGAGAAATCGATGTATCAAAAAACGTGGTATGTCCGGCTCAAACCGAGTCGGACCAAATACGTCATACAAGCAACCAAATGTTGTTTCAAACTGTCAGCGAGCAATAAGTAGCTCACCAGTTTCAAACTCATCGCGCGTCGGTTCAATAGCTGCAGTACACGATTCGACATTGTGTAAGACAAATACGATCAGGTGCATATATACAAATGCTCAGTGTTTAACTAACAAATTAGCTGAACTATGTGAGCTTTGTGATAGACTTTCACCCGATTTGGTTGCAGTTACAGAGACTTGGTTCCAGCCCTGCATGACTGATGCTGAGCTTTTGATTCCGAAAATGTCACTACTTCGTCGCGATCGTGATCGCAGATCCGGTGGTGGAGTTGCAGTCTACTATCACGAACGTTTAGCGCAGTGTAACGTCATCGATCATCCTGACCTCAGCCTTTCTGATACGATGTGGTGTTCGGTAAAACTAGTCAATGGAGATGAATGTACGATCGGCATCATTTACCGCTCGCCATCAGCCGAAAGCTCATACAATGATAAGCTCATCGAATCATTGCAACACATCACAAGATGCCAGACTATGCAATTGCTAATCATTGGCGATTTTAATCTCCCGCATCTGTTTTCGAGAGGTGAGCACTCCCTGCATTCGTTTGAACATAAATTAAAGGAGGTTATAGAATTTGCTTCACTACACAATCACGTTAACCAGCCAACTCGCTGGCGGGGTCTTAACCAACCTTCAACCCTTGACCTTGTCTTAACGCCTGAGGCAACCGCAGTAGAGGGTATACAATACCTGGCACCACTGGGGAAGAGTGATCATGTTGTGCTTTTGTTTGACTATGTATGTAGTCCGGAACGATTGTGTGAACAGACGAAAGTCATAAGGAAAATACAATTTGAATCCTTAAATATCAGTCTCCGGGATGCACACACTCATGAGTTTGATTCAATGGATCCTGGCTCATATTACAATTCGTTTCTCAATTATCTCAATTCGAAGATTTACGAAAACTCGATTTTTGTACCACACAAATGCAGCTACAACAACCAGTTTGTTATTCGGAGTAGAACGAAGAAATGGTTAGTTGTTAAGCGAGAGTCTTGGATAACTCATAAGAAGTTTGAACGGAAGAAACTTGGAAGCGATTCTGTAAGATACGGAATTACGTCACGACTCTTGTAAGAGAAGATCGCATGCAATTCCAATGGAACTTGCTTGAGAGAATGGAAAAGAATCCTAAGCTTCTCTACAAGATAGCAAATGAACGGTCAAAGATCAAACCAGGTGTATTCTCTGTACTAACACCTCATGGATTGACCCACACTGCCCAAGATACCGCCGATGCTTTAGCAACGTTTTACTCATTTGTCTTCAATCCCAAGCGTTGTATACCATATCAAGTTTCCTCAAGTTCGCCACATTTCGAATTATTAGGTGAAATGACTATCAACGAATACACGGTTGGGCGGGAACTTTGTCGACTAAACGAAAAGAAGTCCCCTGGCGCAGACAAAATTACCCCCGCCGTAATTCGCAGGTGTCGCGTTGCTTTGACTGCTCCTCTCACTCGCATATTCAATCTCAGGTTAGATGAAGGAAAAATACCACCGCAATGGAAAGCAGGGATGATAACTCCTATTTATAAAGGCGGTAGCCGTTCAGACACAGCAAACTATAGACTGGTAACGTTACTTCCAGTGATCTCCAAATTAATGGAACGCATTGTGACTGCGCGCATACGAGAACATTTTGAAAACCAAAATATTTTGACCGCAGCACAACACGGTTTTCGAAGAGGTCGTTGTTGTTTATCTAACCTTCTTACAACGTTTGAGGATTGGACCAAGGCACTAGACGAAGGTGAGGTTGTACATGCTTGCTACATCGATATTTCCAAAGCTTTCGATAGAGTCAACCATGACATCTTAATTAAAAAGCTCGAAGCTTATGGAATAACGGGAATGTTGCTGAATTGGATAAGAGACTATCTCACTGATAGACACGTCAAAGTTCGCGTTGGCAGCACCTTATCTATAAACAATTAGACGTCACGAGTGGAGTTCGCAAGGTTCGTGCTGGAACTTTCTATTCTTGGTGATCTACTTGAAACGATTATAGTGGAGGATATTGGATGCAACTTGCTTTACTATTTGCGATGATATTAAAATATGTAAACGTGTAAGGTCTGTTAATGACTGTATGGCATTACCACGGGCATCTGTGACCTTATTTCGTGGGGTCACCGTCAAATGAGTTACCATTTAACCCTGCGAAATGTAAAAAATGCCTGCAGCTTGGAACTCTCTACACCACACGATCAGCTTGGCACGCACGATCTCGTCTGGGACCCACCGACAGAAAAAGATCTCTGTATATGGTTTTCGTTTAACCTTAAGCCTGCTGACATCCTGCCACGCCGGTGTACAATAAAGCTTGCCGTATCTTGAGTCTTCTCAAAAGAATATTCCGGATTTTTACGCCCGAAACCCTACCCGGGTAATTAACACGTATATACGTCCTGTTATGGAATATTCCATCCAAGCCTGGGCACCATGGCTGAGGAAGGACATCGAACTACTCGACAGGATTTATCATCGTGCTACAAAGTTGGTCCCCCGTTACAGAAATTTGCCTTTCACAGAGCGAATGTTAAAACTGACCTACATGATTTTACCCAACGACGGATACGTAGTGACCTCCTGTTGACATTCAAAATCCTGCATACTGAAAACCATCCCCTTAAACACTTGCTAAATCCCAATGGCCTTAATCGAACACGAACACATTCAAAGGCTTTAAGCATTCCGCATTCTCGATTGGATATTCGTCGTAATTTTTTCTCGGTAAGAATTTGTTTCACTTGGAACTATTTGCTTGAAGAAATCACACGATCAGAATCTGTTGAGGTTTTCGCTTCCAAACTCGATGAGTTTATGACGAACCATGCGTTATGTGACTGTCCCTATTAATTTTTGAGATATTTTATATATATTTTTATATATGCATATACCTTGTCATTCCTATGGTTATTGTTAAGCTTAATGGCTTTTCTACCATAAAATTTCTGATTTTTTGAGTTCTTGACTTGGTTTGGGTGGGCTAAGTCTAACATCCTTGGGTAATGTTCGTTTCCCTTTTGTCCATTCCGACCTTACTATCTCAGCCATAGCGCTGGTCAAGAACGTAATCTTTAGAGGTTTCGGTCCATCCCCCTTATATTTTGGTGAAAAAGGAACTCGAAAAGTGTCCACAACAACGGCATCAGAAATATAGAGAGAACACGCAATGTAGCGCCATTGTTTGACGTCGTGCTCTACGGTTTCCTGATTTGATGCTCTAGAAGTATTTTCTGGTACACCAAGTAGAACTATTCTTCGCGATACCGTTTGTTTCCTGGCTTTTAAGCTGCCCTTCCTTTCCCACCATGGTACATCGGGATATATGCGGCAGTTTGAGTCGGAATCTGACTTGAGTAGGTATGCATTCAGCAATACGTTCTCGATATTAGCCTCGCATTTTAGTGTTACCTTGAGCAAGCGAGGTTGACCAATATGAGGTGAAGTTGAATGGCGGGTTAGACGAGTCACTTTTTCTGCGTTTACGTGTTCAATTTCCATTAGGTGACAAAGCTCAGACCATTTCTCGACATCGTGTTTCTGTTTGCTATCAAACAGGCTTTCTTGGGACTCGCTGACATTCGTACATATCACGTTCAGCGTGTATGGGGTATTCTTTTTGTGTATCGGAAAGTCAGGCGTTTTAGAATTGAAAACATCTGTGGCTTGACTTTGTGAGTCGGGTACAGCAGTTTTAGAGTGTACAGCTGCAAAGCATGCGAACAACCGGTGAGTCCCATGGTGCGTAAAGTAATAACGTGTTTTCTGTGTATGGGTAAAATCCATGGTAAATGCGACCGCACTTTAGCCCCTGACTCAATAGCATTATTAAATAATGAAATGGTTCCAGGTGCATGCTATATCTGTGTTCGTTGCAGAGCTACATCTTTGCACAAAGCCGATACTTTTGAAACAAAATTAGAAAATAGAATGGCCGGTTTGGAGTTGGGCCTTGGACGTGTGAAGAAATGTTGGTAAATCATGTGAGTACTTACATCAGATCCCACAGCTGTTGAGAATATCGTTTATAAACCGCCGATCGGACGAAGCGATCACGTTGTCCTAGAATTCGAGTACGTTTGTAGCGCTAGACGCAATAGTGACGGAACAAAATGCGTCAGAATGGTGAACTACCGTGATCTGTGTGCCGAGTTACAAAGCACTAGTTACGCACAACTGGAATACTCCGATCCGGATAGTCATTAGCGATCTCTCTTACAGTACCTCAAATCTATATTGGAGGAACACTCAATGTTTGCTTTGAAGAAAACGTCTCAACGAAATAAATTTTTACTACGAAGCAGGACTAAAAAGTGGACGAAACAAAGGGCAGTAGCGTTGGAGTTTCACAAGGCTACCAACACAGCTGATTCTTGGGCACAATTTACACGACAGAGAAACAAAGTTATCAGCTTAATTCGGGATGATATACAAGCGTCCCAATCGCAATTGATTACTCAGATGCACCAGAATCCGAAGCTCTTGTATAGACTTGTAAACGATAGAACAAATATTAAACCAGGAGTCTTTGCCCTGAAAACTTCGTCCGGCTTCACAGAATCCATAAATCAGACCGCTGACTTGTTAGCAGACTTTTATGCCGGAGTTTTTGCGCCGAAATCCATGAAGCCTGATCAGGAACCAATCGTTCGACTTGACCGACCGACCTTGAGTGAAGTAATGATTACTCCGATGGTAGTAGCGCAGTACTTACGAAAATTAAACGTAAAGAAATCTCCAGGACCAGACGAGATAACTCCAAAGCTGCTCAAAACCTGCCATGCGAAGCTATCTGAACCTCTATCTTGCATGTTTAATAATTTGCTCCAAGGCAAGGAAGCAAACAAGGTCTTGTTTTCGCCGAATCGCATCAGGCCATTTACATCGGGATATGGATTACAGATAAATAAATAGGGTTAGAAGAAACAAAGACTAATTTTAAGGTCAACGATAATTAACACATACTTGTCTCGGTTAGGACACGGCGGGCTGGGGTTGCTGAGGGGTAATTGGGATGATGGGGTCATTGTTGGAACAACTTGGACTGAGCCAAGACTTGTCAGGCCAGGGCAGTTTGAGTGGGTGACTGAGCTTCTTTTGTTGGCATAATGAGGGTTTGAATAGCTTTATTGCTATGGCTTCGGCGACACATAGAAGGTGGAAGCGGGCCAGTCTAGGTAGATGTGGGTTGGCACGATATATCACCTGGAAGGCTGCTTCCTTTCGGACGGTGTGAGCTGTGGTGAGGAGATGCGCCGCTATCGAACTCCTGTTCAAATGCGATGTGCCAGCGGTCAGTTGGTTGGGGATATGCTTCCTAATGCGGTCAGTCAAGCGCCTTGTCGTACGTCCTATGTAGGATGCTCGACACGAGCAACCAAATGAGTAGATACAGAAGCTGGACGTGTGGCTCGGCAACTTTTCTTTCACTGTCAGGGAGATCATGCGTTGTGAGTAAAAGAGGATACGGAGTTGGGCTGCATTGTAGGTACCCTCAACTGCACGGCGGATCCGTTCGCCTATGACCTTGGCTATACATTCTCCTTTGTATGGCAAGCTCACATAGACCGGTTTCTTTTTCGGACCAGCTACCTGATTTTTCTTATGGTCCGGCTGCATATTTTTACGGATGAATCTTTCTGGGTAGCCATTTTGGGCAAGGATTTGCCGGATGATTTCGAGTTCCTCTTCCAGTGTTTCAGGCGAACAAATGTTTTGCGCCCTGTTTACCAGACATCGGATAAGCCCCCGTTTCTGGCTCAATGGAACGAAACTATCTAAATGGATGTATTGTCCGTTCCAAGTATCTTTACGGTGGACTCGTCTCTCAATTAGACCGTTTGATTTCCTCTTCATGGCAATATCCAAAAAAGAGAAACACCCTTCCTCTGTTTCAATCTCGACTGTGAATGTGATATTTGGATGTGCCGAGTTGAATTTCTCTAGGAGAAATTCGGGCTCAATTGAGTTAGGCACTATTAGGAAGATATCGTCCACATAGCGGAAATAGGCTTCCACCTTTGTGATGATGCCTGAAAGTATGGTGTTTTCCAGTTTCGCCATGAAGACGTCAGCAAGTAAAGGTCCAAGTGGGGATCCCATGGCTACCCCGTCCTTCTGTCTGTATATGGTGCCATCGAACTCGAACTGTATGTTACGGGTACACAGTAGGATTAGATGTTCTAGCTCGGAGACAGGGATTGGTATGGAAATACTATTGTTTGTGATGTACTCGCATAGATAGTTCACCGTCTCTTCCAGCGGCACATTGGTGAATAGCGAAGTGACATCTAGTGATATCATTTTTGACCCCATGATGTTGCGGTCTTTTACCCTTTGAACGAATTCAAATGAGTCTCGTAGGCTGTTTCGTGCAATCTGCTGCCTGGCTGGTTCAAGAATTCTGACTAGCCATTTGGCAAGTGTGTGGTAAGGGGAGTTAGACATGTCAAGAATGGGTCTTAGTGGCACATTCTTCTTGTGGATTTTGGGAAGACCATACAATCTTGGTATGCGTGAGCCCGTTGGTCTCAACCTCTCAAAGGTCAATGAGTCGATTAGATTATTTTGCTTGAGGCTTCGGAGCCGTTTAGAAATAGCCTTTTCAATGGCTGCTGTCTTGTCCTTTTCGTTCGTCCTTGAAAATCTCTGTTGGTCACCGAGTAAGCCTTTCATTTTCTTAATGTAATCTGATCTATTCAAAAGGACGATACCATTGCCTTTGTCTGGCCGTGATAGTAGAATCTCCTTATTCAACTGCAGTTCTTTCAGTGCTGATAGATGTTCTTTCGAAACAATCTGGTGTAGTTTAGGCTTGTACTTTAGATACTGGTAGCAGGAATGGACAAGAGTGGTTTTCATACTTTCAACGTTAAGTTCTGATGAAGGGGTCAGATTTGTTAATTGGTCACATAAGTGTTCGAATTGAACTTCTAAATCTAGTCGCTTGTGTTTCTTACTTGGACAACAAAACTTTGGACCAAGGGATAGCGCCTCTAGTGTATATTTATCGAGTCTAACATTTGATAAGTTGTGAACATAACGATTTGGCTCACTTGGAAAACGGTTGTGGGCTTCGGCAGGTTTGATTTCGTTAAGCTCCAGCTGGCCCCCGTAGTGCCACAAGACTGGAAACTGGGACAAATAATACCCATTTACAAAGGTGGTTGCCGTTCTGATGTTAAAAATTACAGGCCGGTGACCTTGCTGTCTTCGGTATCAAAAGTTTTTGAGCGGATAATAACCGCAGAAATCGTGAGACATCTGGAATCGAATCAACTTTTGGCAGTTGCCATACATGGATTTCGCAGAAATTGCTCTTGTCTAACAAATTTGCTGACAAGCTTAGACGATTGGACGAGGATTGTAGATGCGGGGGGCTGTATTCATGCGTGCTACCTGGACATTTCTAAAGCGTTCGACAGAGTTGATCACAATTTAATCTCGAACAAGCTAAAGAAACACGGTGTTGTTGGAAGACTATCCGAATTGCTAAGAGATTACCTCTTTGTGTGCTATTTGCATTTTGGTCACAACCCCACTAACACTTTGCCGGTTTCATTGCTCTTCCAGATCCTAGTATCGACAGTCGGTATACACGCAGTTTCAACTTACCCTGTTCCGGAGGATGTGGTGGGTAGCTGTCTCCTCTGTTGACGCCCTACCTGTCCGAATGCCACAAAATCCATTGACGATGCAGGCTAAACGCAAATGAGGCCCGCTATAAGGCTTGGAAACTGAAACATTTTTCTCTTTTCTTTTTCGACCCACCGCTCAATCTATCCTGTGGTTTGTTCAAGCTCTCAACTTTTCTTACCGTAATAAACTATTGAACTTAAGAAATAGGTTGCTTTCAAGGCCGTTTCTTGACCTTTCAATCGGTATACAACATGGCGGGTGTTTCGTATCGAAACTGCCCCTAACCATTGGCTGAATATCGGCGTTTTACGGGCCATCTGGTGACTTAGGAAAAAATCTTTCAATCCAGTCATTCAAAAACTCCTCTATTTTCATAGAAATAAGTATTTTTAGATAAAATAATTGATGGTACCGGATAAAATAGATATCAAATTATCATTGTTGTTTGAATTCAAGGTCAGCGTGCAAGTCTTGCTGATTTTGTTGATTTCATATTTATTTGATTATCAACGGCTTTCAATATGGGTATAACCAGAAAATCTTCAAATGTATGCAATACAGCAGTGACTGCAAAAAGGTCCCAAGAGAATCGTAGTGGCATCCCTCGGGCTTCCGAGGGGACACAATCCGCCGGTACTAAAATCGTTAAATCTAGTGAAAAGAAGTTTACCTGTGGTAATAGCCAATGCTCTCGTCCCGTAAAAGATGGCATAGAATGTAGTAATTGCTCTACGTGGTACCATCCTCCGTGTTCAGGGGTGTCAACTAAGGAGCTGAAAGAACATTCAGCAGATGAAAACAAGTTGTGGTTTTGTGTGACCTGCCTTGCAACTCCACTCATGCGTTACATGACCAAGCAAATAGTTGAATATAAGCAAACCTCCGAAGCAACTCAGAAGCGCTTAGATCTTCTCGAAGCCAAGTTGTCTTCTCTGTTCCAATCCATCACTCCAACCGTACCCAACGTAGCACAAGTAAGCTCACTGATTCCGACATTCGCTACTACTGCTGCTTCTCTGCCGATCTGCACTCGTTTTTCATTCACCACCAACAAATTGTCTCCAAATTCAGCAGAAAACTATACTCATGTGAATTTCACAGCAGTGAAGAAAATAGCCCCGGAGGCAAGCTCCCGTTCCATAGAGGCGTTAACCGTGATATGCACCAATGTGCCGGAAGCGACTTCACCCTGTTTCAAAACTCGACAAGCGCAAGATGCGCAACAATGGCGGACCGTATGTGACTCATTGAAAATCTCTTCAGAGGCTGAGAATATTGTGCGTTTGTCCAGACATCCGAAATCAGTACATATTGGTGAGCCTAGACTGCTGCGCGTCACGCTTAAATCTTTGGTAGATGTTGAATCCGTTTTGCTTTCTGCATACACCTTGCGCAACGGAACCTCACCCATTCGTATATTTCCGGACGTGTCATGGATTGAACGGCAAGCTAGGAAGGAAGTGAGCTTCAATTGGAAACAAGACAACGACAAGAAAAGCATCTTTATTCTTGGAGTTCCGGAACTAAATGACGCGGATGCCAATAAAAACACCATTCATGACTGCGAACAATGGCGTTTCATACAACAACAAAGTAAAATAATTGATACTTTGACTATTGGTTTGAAACGATTGCCTGCATCGCTGTAACTGAGACCTGGTTAACACCATCCGTTACAGATGCCGAAATCTTGTTTGATGGTATGACTGTCATTAGAAAAGATCGTCCCACCAAGGGTGGTGGAGTTCTCTTGTACCATAATTTTTTGCTCCACTGTACAGAAATATCTCATATTCGTCTACAAACCATAGATTCGCTTTATTGCCGTCTGCAGCTCAAAAACAGACTGATTTACTGGCTGTAATCTACCGTCCACCAAATGCCCAACCTGTTGTTGATATCGGTATACTATTCTCTTTGCGGTTCGCCTTATCAATGAAGCACAGTCATATCTTATTGATGGGAGACTTCAATTCGCCCAGTTTGCGTGTTGAACCTGCACGATGCTTTTGCTTGGGAGCTAAATGATCTGATAGAAAGTCATCCTTTGTACAGTCACGTCACGGAACCCACACGTTACAGCGGAAATGACACACCATCTTTACTAGACCTCCTACTGACGAACGAGGTATTGATGATTGAGGAAGTCTCGAGTGAACCTCCGTTGGGTAAAAGCGATCATGTTGTCCTGATTTTTGACTTCGTGTGTTACGCCAACTACCCGGATCAAGACGACATCAGGCTGCGGACGGTTACAAATTACGATACTCTCTACAATGTTGTTGCCTCCAATAACTTTGACTTTATGCTAGAAGGTGACTCGGATTCAACTTGGCGCAATTTTGTTACCAAATGGCACCAATTAGTGGAGCTTTCTTCAGTTTCAAGACCGGTTCCCCCAAAAAATGCCTGCACACTCATCCGGAGTAGAACCCGTAAATGGCTGTGCCGCAGAAATGCCGCCTGGACTGCGTTTAAGTTGTCACAACTGCCGAAGGATTGGGAGCATTATAGAAAATTACGCAATCATTGCACTGATCTTGTGCGCCAGGATAAATTAGATCACCAAAGTAAAATTACGGCTCGATTCCTGGAAAATAACAAAATGCTCTACAGATTTGTCAACAAAAGGCAGAAGGTGCAGACTGGTATCCCCTCCCTTAGTCGTAGTGCAGGCTCCACGTCTACATCAAAGGAAGCAGCAGCAGTCTTGAGATCTCATTACATGCCCATTTTCCAAAACCCTTCCCTAATCTTTCCTTTGTTTTTGTCCCCATTGCCTCTAAACTCTTACACCATGTTTTCTGCTCACAGAGTCCGAGAAAAAATCATGCGACTTCGACTCAACTCCTCACCGGGTATCGATTGCATAACGCCAAAAGCATTGCGTGCAGTTGCTGATCAACTTAGCGAACCGCTTGCGGTGTATTTTCAACGACTCATGGATAATTCTGAAGTCCCTGCTGGTTGGAAGGAAGGTATCATCACTCCAATCTTCAAGGGTGGAAATCGCAGTGACCCCGCCAATTACCGTCCAGTCACTCTCCTCCCAGTGCTGTCCAAGGTGATGGAGGCAA
The DNA here is from genome assembly GCA_013407085.1 of Atriophallophorus winterbourni. Taxonomy (NCBI): domain Eukaryota; kingdom Metazoa; phylum Platyhelminthes; class Trematoda; order Plagiorchiida; family Microphallidae; genus Atriophallophorus; species Atriophallophorus winterbourni. The sequence continues at coordinate 36,076 of JACCGJ010017708.1, forward strand.
TAGTTGCCGACGAAATCATGGCTTTTGCGTACGGCTTCAATATTATCGTTGCAGAACAACATGGATTTCGTAGAGGACACTCATGTACCTTCAACTTACTTTTGGCTCGGGATTACTGGACCAAATCTGCTGATGAAGGTAAAGGAGTCGATGTTATTTACTTAGATTTCTCTAAAGCCTTCGACCGCGTTGACCATGTAATACTGCTAAAGAAGCTGCTGTCATTCGGTTTACCATCTGTATTGCTGTCATGGGTAGCTGCATTCCTGCGTTCGAGAACTCTTCGCGTGCGTGTTAAACAGACCCTTTCAG
>JACCGJ010017710.1:0-10246 GCA_013407085.1 Atriophallophorus winterbourni
GTCCGATTTGTCAGATCAAATTTTTAGTCTTCAAGTCTATCGCTTCAAATATGCGAACCAACGATTAGGCAAAAGATGAAGTAATTTTAAGGGCTGACCATGTGCATAATGCGAATTTATTTGAAAGACTGAAAACATGCGGGAGTTTAAATTTTCCGCGTTCAGTTCAGTTTCCAACGTGGTGTGGTCGCGTAATTAATCACTATTATTAGTTCAGTTCAGTTTGCACAGGGCAATATGTGGCAGAGTCGCTAATCTAGCATCCAGAATACTTCCGGCGGTGAGCCAAAAAAGCGTCCACTACTTCGAACAGTAGGTTCAATATTCTGTTTTTAGTTCAATTCAGTTCAGTTCAGTTGCACAGGACAGTAAGTGGCGAACGAGCCAATCGAGCGTCCAGAATTTCTTTCGGTGGAAAGCTGCAGAGAAGCAACCACCACTGCCAAGGCGTTAATTCTTATTGTGATTTGGATATCCTCGACGATCGCGATGCCAAGGGATTATCCGGGTTGCATTTAGGAAGCACCTCGTTATGAATGATGCTGGAAAGATAAGAATACATTTCTCTTCACCAGTACGGTGAGAGGTCAGCTAAAGAAGAGTTGTGCATTAAACAAACAGAACTTTAGCATTCACTTACTTACCAAACAACGTTAAAAATGGTGAACTACCTAATCTTGCATAAAAATTAGCGGGAGAATTCAGGAAAAAGCTTACCGCAGATGCGGTCCAAACCCTGCTTAAACTTGCGACAGAACTGCGGGATATAAGTTTTTCTGGAAGCTGGTTCCAGAAATTTACCACCCTGAGGCTGAAAATGATTTCTCGGGAGTCTAGTCTAGATCGTTCCTTAGCAAATTTGAGTGAATGTCCGCGGATGCCCAGCTCGGGACTTAAGGCAAAGAAGTCGTTCATGATAACCCCACTTAACCCCTTTAAGATCTTGAAGGTTTCAATTCAGTCACTTCTCAAACGAAGGCGCGTAAGTGAGAAAAGATCTAGGGACTTCAGGCGTGCAGCGAAAGTTTTCCCTCGCTGACCCTCAATCATGCGAGTTGCCAGACGCTGTACGCTTACGAGTTGAACGATATCCTTCTTGTAGTAAGGGCACCACGCCTAGACACAATATTCTAAATGCGGTCGAACTACTGACTTGTAAAGGGGCAGGAATACATCTGGTTTTCTGCTGGATAACACGGATCTCAGCTGAACGAGAACTTCGCGAGCACGTTGAGCTGCAGCGGCGCATTGGTCCTCCCATTTGAAGTCAGTCCTAACTAGTACTCCTAAATCCTTAACACGCTGTGTGCGCTAACAGTGAGAGAATTGCCCGACACCTGAACTGAAATCTTATCAACCAATGTGGACAAGAGTTGGCTCTTATTAAGGTTCAGTGGGAGGTCACACTGGTATGACCAGTTTATGACCCGTTCAAGGTCGTGCATCAAGGTATCTTCATCCGTTCACCTGATGAAATTCACATCAATCGCGAAAATGAATCATGAGCACATCAATGCAGAGGACAAGTCATCGATGAAAATCAGGAATAGAAGAGGACCAAGTACCGACCCTTGGGGTACACCACTGATCACGTCAGTTTGATTCGACAACGTAGATCCTACCCTAACTCGGAATGTCCTACCTGTTAGGAAGGCCTTTATCCAAACAAGTAGACTACCCTGTATGCCTTTTGCTGCTAGTTTAATCTCTAGAAGGCGGTGATTTACGGAATCAAATGCCTTGCTGAAGTCTTGGTAGAGGGATTCGACAAGCTTCCCTTCATCTATCCTTTTAGTGGTTGTATTGAGAAAAATAAGAAGGTTAGTCGGGCAGGATCTACTTTTAAGAAATCCATGCTGAGTTACACTCAGCATAGAATGCCGACATAGATGCTGTCAGATATTGTCACGCAGCAGTTTTTCCATTACTTTCGAGACGATACTAGTAAGGCTGACAGGTCTATAGTTCCCAACAGTTGTGCTGCAACCACCCTTGTGTATTGGCACGATTATAGCATCTTTCCTCTCACTAGGAACCGCTCCCATGTTGAAGCATGAATTGAAGAGCTTGCATAAGGGTTCCGTAAGCACTGGGGCAAGATTCTTTAGCATAATCGAATGGATACCATCTGGTTCCTCAGCTTTGTTGACGCGAACATGGATAAGTGATTCATACACCTCGGATTCCATGAAGGACAACTCAACTAGTGCATGAGCATCAGGTACTAGATTAAATGAGCTAGACGGAGCATTTAAAAACTTATCACGTATCTGAACGACACTGAAGAACCTAGAGAAGGCAGTCGCCTCAGACAGGTCGGTATCAGCTAATATTCCGTCCTCCAGATTGAAATCTCCAAATTTCCCCTGTTTTTTCTTTCGATTGAGCGTAGCTATAAAATCTTTCGGGATTGGATTTAACATCCCTAGCTAAGGATAACGCAAACTCCTGTTTGAGCAAACGCTGTATTTTATAAATAAATAAATAAATAATAAATAAATAAATAAATAAATAAATAAATAAATTTTATTCTTGGAAGTCCAAGGCATGTTGAACATGATCAATAATTTCCAAAAGCGTTGTACAATAAGATTATAGGATGTACATTTGCAAAAACTATTTGTTCAAGGTCATTTGTTTCAGCGGAATTTAACGTTCAATAAATATAAAGGTAACGGTTTTTAAAGTTGTTTCCAGGTAATCGGTACGTGATCTGATGTATTCCGAAAACACAGTTATTGCAAAGAAAAGTCTAGAATGTTTCGGCAACACTGATGATCAATGGATAAGGTCCATCGAAGACGCGCGAAGAATCTCTATTTTTGATGTTCCAAACGTTTTCATTTTGATTGTTGTAAATAGATTGATCTTTCCTGACCATGAGCCGTTTTCTTGTCCGTTAGGCGAAGGTGGTTTATTCCACTAGTTTGAGGTCTGGGGGCCAGTTTCATTTTAGTGCGGATTGAGAATTTTGCTGTGGAGAAAAAAACTCAGAAGCGAGAGAATGTTGTTTTGAACGATATGAACTTTTATTTAATATCAATAACCAGGAATGCCATTATTATATAAATCATCAGGTAGAACAATTAAATTAAGAAGATTACGAATTTTATCAACGGTAAGAAATAAAGCTAGATGTGATTTGAATTCATTTAAAGAGGAACTGAGTCTTATATATTTTGGAAGAAGATTCCACAGTTTAGCATATTTAGTCAAGAAGAAATTGTTCCTTACTTTAGTACGAAACCTTGGTAACTTAATAGTTTTTTTTACTGTTTCTCAAGCTATATTTAGAATCATGCCGTATATGAATATTCGAACGTATTTCCATATTATCCGTTGACAATATTTTAAAAAATAAGATGAGGTTATGCTTAAGTCTGCGAAACCATAGAGGATCGAGCTTCAGTTGTATACATCTTTCTCTATAGAATTGTCTGGAGGTATATCCGCTTATTGATTTTGAGAAAGAACGTTGTATCTTTTCTAAAATTATGCTATCGGTTTTATTTATATTAGTATATATTATGTTACAATAGTCAAAGATTGGAATGGTGAATAATTTATACATTTCTAGTTTACAATGAGGCTGAATTATAGATCTGTGTATAGTATTCATACTTTGTCTGGCTTTAGTAATAAGGTGGCGTATCTGTTCATTGGAAGTGAGTGATGAAGAATATCGAAATCCTAAATCACGCGTGCTATCAATCATTTGAATTGCATTATTGTTTAGAAGGATTGAGTTATTTTGTATCGTGCATCTTATAGGCATAAAATTAGATTTTGCTGTTGAGAACGTTAGACCATTATTTTCTGCCCAATCTGCAAGTGCAGCTGAATCATTGTTTAGTCGAGCAATATGAGTTTGTACTTGATTAGCTGGGAAAGTGATGACAACTTTCATGTCATCAGCGAATAAGAACAGTTTGCTATGCGAAATGACGCTATGTATGTCATTTATATATATAAGAAATAGTAAGGGGCCTAATACGCTACCTTGAATCACCCCACTGGGAATAGGTAGGCTGCGTGATCTACGGCCATTAACTTCAACAGAGTAAGTGCGATCAGTAAGAACAGAAGTTAACCAGGAACGAAGATTACCTCCGATGCCATATGATTCAAGTTTCGATAATAATATCTTATGAGGAACAGTATCAAATGCTTTAGTTATGTCTAGGAAGAGAACTACAACTGCCAAACCTTCCTCTATCGATGTAGTAATATAGTCAAGGTATTCAAGCTGACATGTAATGCATGATCTTTTATTTAGCAAGCCATGTTGAGCTTTAGAGAAGAAACTTGGAGATAAGTGATTTAAGATAGCTTTTTTATTATTTTTTCAAGTAATCTAGATAGTATTGCTGTGTGGTTAATTGGGTGATAATTTGATACCGTGTGCTTCGAGCCAGATTTATGTCTGGGTGTAACGACAGAGTGTTTCCATTCTAAAGGGAAGATTCCAGATTCGATTGAAGTGTTAAATAAGTTCAGTAGAAGAAGTTTGAAATCGTCACCACCCATTCTGCAAATGGCGGGTGGAATGCCTGTTATGTCTGGCTAGAAACTGAACGTAGTTTGCTTGCAGACTTTATTAATGTCATTCAGATTTATGCATATAGTATTTAATACACTAGGTGAACGAAATGTTCTAGTCATATCTTTATAGATGGAAGTATTGTAAGTAGTATTAAAATATTTAAGAAATTCTTCGCAGATTGTAATAGGGTCTGTAATTCTTATTTCTGCCGAATTATAAGTTCGGTCGTGAATAATAAAATCTACTTTGCTGGTTGAGTTTACGGATCGTGATTTAAATAACCTGCTGAGTGATTTTATTTTATCACAACTGTTCAGTGCTCTATTTTCTGATGCAATCAATGTGTGGTCTAGAATGAGTTTGTGGTCATTCAATAGTTCATAAGAACGTAAACGAGCAAAGATGTCGTTATTGTTAATTGCAACTTCAGACCATTTTTTTATTTTCTTTTCCATTTTCTCGAGCCTAGTTTGTTTTATGTGTTTTCTAGAACTGCTAGCTTTATCGATTAAACTTATAATTTTCGAATGGAATGTCGAGGATATAGTTGGAAAATCATGTGAAAGAAAGAAAGGAGACCAATCTTCAATCCTTATAAGTGTTGAAAGTAACTTCCAATCGATGAAACGGTGAAGAGTCTTGACCTCATTGGTAGCTTTGCAAGTGCATGATAGGTGGAAGGATAAAATTTTATGGTCCCCATTGAAGGGGGAAGGCAATATTAGTAAGTTGTTTGGATCAATATTTAGAGTAAAGACTGAGTCAAGAATGTTGTCCTTTCTAGTTGGTCTATCAATAAATTGTTTGTAACCTAGTAAGTCAAGCGTTTTCATAAAATTTGTATGAGAGCTAACTTTACTTCGTTCTTCCCAGTTTAAATAAGGCATGTTAAAATCACCGGCTATAAGTTTATAGCGTGCATGATGTAAAGACGTTTCGATGAAAGCTTGAGTTAATGTATTCAGATTATATGAAGTTGAGCCTGGTGGGTAGTAGATGCATCCTATTAAGAGATCTAGTATAGGTAGTTCTATCCATAGTGAATCTTCAAGTTCTGTTAAATTCGAAGATGTTATACTATTAGCTTTAAATCTTGAATGCACATAAATAAGGCAACCACCACCTCGTTTCAGAGTGCGGTTTCTCCTAAATATCTGGTAGTTAGGTATCATGAGTTTAAAGTCAGAGTGATCATCACGGGTCCAGGATTCAGTTATAGGAATAATATCTACAGGTTTAGAAGATAGGTAAGATTTTAGTATATGGATTTTAGGTATAATTGATCTAGCATTTATGACCAGAAAACGAACAATATAAAGGTCAGAAGTTAAAGGATTTGGGGTGAGTGCATTAGAGAGTTTACTATGCTTAAAATTTAATTTATGTATTTTTGAAAAAAAGTGGTATTAGTCTTAAGGTATGGTTCATAATTGGAGCGAGAAACATAAGTATTGTAAAATAAAGTTTGGGGAATATAATTATTATAATAAGATGGATACTGTGTAACAGTAGATGAATTATAATAAGGTTGAATATTACAAAAAGGTGTAGGAGGTGGTGATGAATGGTGATAGTGTTGCTTATATGATAGGGGGTTATTCATTAGGAAACGAGATGTGTCAATACGGTTGTTGAGACTGGGTGAACCACTTATATAATTAGTTGTCTGCATACGTTGTCGGGGAGGTGGTCTGATCAGTGCCTCTCTGAAAGTAGGAGGGTTTGGTAAGAGGGGTCGTGTTTGTCTTAGTTTAGGTAAACGCGGCTGGCGTAGATGCAGATGTGGAGTTACACTCACACCTTGATTATCAGGTGCGGATGTCGAACTTTGGGAGCTATTAGAGTTAATTTCAATTACTGATTCACATTGCATTTGTTCGTTTGTATCTGAGGTATCGTTACTAGTATTGGAGCGGATAACTTTACGTTTTTTATAGTTAAATTTTCGTTGCATGGGTGTTAAGTCCGGTTTTAGGACTACACCCGAGAACCTAGGTATACTTTTCAAAAGGTGTTTATTATCAAGTAAATACAACGCAAAACTCTTATCTGAAAATTTTATTAAAATAAAAGTGCGTTTTTTAATTGTGTTTTTACGAAGTCGAGCTATAGTGAAACATTCAGTGGGGATGCCATATGTAGAGAATATACATTTTCTTAAATCATTTAAAGGGTAATTATCGGCAATATTAAAGATGATGACATTTTTTGAGCGAGCTTCTCTCTGATATATTTCAGTGCTCATGGTTTCTATAAATTTATTTGCTTGAATCAATATATCGTGGTCAATCCAATATCAGGGTTCATGAGAGATAAGAGCGGTTTTAGAGAACTATAGTTGGATTTGCATGTTGCTAGTTCATTTCTAAGTTCTGACAACTCTGATTCCAATTTTTTTAGTTTGTTCAAAATAATAGAAGTGTCACTGTCTAATCTAACAGTACAATTACTAGGCTTAGATAATTTACGTAGCTTAATTCGAGAAGTTATTAGGGTTTTCGAGTGCATGTTTTTACCGGAAATATTTAATGGATTCAACAGATATTATTTCAATGAAATTGAGTTAAAATATGTATCGAATATACGTTGAATATAGGCAGAGCAAGTGTAATCAAAGAATTGGGATCACGTACCAAATTCAAGCAGCTCGCGACTTCTTACGTTTTTACCCATTCGTTTTAGATAACTTTGCTATTATTAACGTAACTTGGAATTAATGTTGTATCAGTGTGCTGTTTTCATCAATCTATTCACAAATGGATTACACGCATGAAAAACACAAAGTTAAGACATTTTTTTCAGCTTTTAATTGTTTTGTTTTACACGGTGCACGAAAACCTTTGGCAAATATCATATTTTGACAATGCGTGTTCTTACAACGAACTCCGCTTCCTACGAACCTTTTACTCGCTCCGCCTCAATTCGTTGTTTCAATCAATTCAATTAAATCAATTTCACAATAGTCTAAAAAGCATATAGCTTGACAAAAACCACAGACTAAATGATAATTACGAATAACATGGTTTAAAAAACGGGATTTTATATATATTAATAATATATATATATATATATATATATAGTAACAGACCAAATACGCTACCTTGAATTACCCAACTGTGAATCGGTATGCTGCGAGATATGTGACCGTTGCTTTCCACAGAGTAACTGCCATCCGTAAGAAAAAAAGTTAGTCAGAAAGAAGATTATCTTTGATGCCATATGATTCAAGTTTCAATAATAATTAATTATGAGGAACAGTATCAAAAGCTTTAGTTATATCTAGGAAGAAAATTGTCTAGTTCTTTAATGTGGAATTTGGTTCGATTAGTCAACAATTATTCAAGAGTATTGGATCATACAACGTACCCTACTCCCATGCTATTTATACAGCATCCTCTTTCATCCCCAACAATTTCTGAGATACTTCTATTCCGATGGATTCATGTTTCCTTTTCAATGTTCTCAACCAATTTCTCCGTAAAAACTTCTTTCATGCATATATTATTTTTTATAAATTTTTTATGACAATTTCGTTACAATTCGCATCACTTTCTCCATAATTGCCTTCCATTTCTGCTCTCCATTTTTTCGCATCTTTGCCATTCGTAAAGCTTGACAAAATTTGAACGGACTTTTATTGTTATTAGACATTAATAATTTTTCTTACCTACTGTAGATTCGTTTCGTTATTGAACGTGAAAATTTAAAAAAATTCGCTCAATTCGGTCTTTTGCACTGTTCTATTTTCATTTGCTGTTCACATTTAGATAAGCTGAGCATGCATTGCATGCCTTGGTTGTCCAATAAGATATTATTATTATTATGTAATGCAGGATCTTTTATTAATGAAGCGGTGTTGAGCTTTAGAGGAGAAGCTTGGATATGAGTGATTAATAATAGCTCTTTTTACTATAATTTCAAGTTATCTAGATAGAATTGCTATATGGTTAATCGGGCGATTAATTGATACCGTGTGCTTCGAGCCAGATTTGTGTCTAGGCGTAACAACACAGTGTTTTTATTCTAAAGGAAACACTCTAGATTCTATTAGTGTGTTGAATATGTTCAGTGTAACAAGTTCAAAATCTTCCAACCCATTCTGTAAAAGGCTGGGGGTATGTCCGTTTTATTTGGCTCGAGGCTCAAATTAATTTGATTGCAAAATACATTATTTTCATCCAGATTTATGCATATGGTTTTCAATACACTAGTTGTCTGAAATGTTTCCGTGATATAAATAAAAGTATTGTATGCAGCCTTAGAATATATAAGGAATTCTTCTCAGATTGTATTATGGTCTGTAATTCTTATTTCTACAGAATTGGAAGTTCGATCCTGAAAAATGTCACATACTATGCTGATTGAGTTGATTTAAATAATGTGCTAAGTGATTTTAACTTATCACAACGCTTCAGTTTTCTATTTGCTGATTATTTCAATGTACGATCCATAATAAGTTTGTGCTCACTCATGCTAGATGGATAGATATTATTTTATAAATACCATTAAAAAGAGAAGGCATTATTAGCAAGTTAGTTGGATCTAAATTCAAAGTAAAGACTATGCCGAGAATGTTAGCGGGAGCTCTGTTTTCAAATAGCTTGATCATTTAATCTGTCCTCTTGAAATGCATAAGCTCATAATTTAGTTCAACTCTAGCATGAATTACAGTTTATTTTGAAAAATGAAGTTCTGAAACCTTTGAAATTCGCTGAAGCATTTTCTTTGCTTTACTGCTGATGATTACTTTTGGGACTAGAATAAATTTTCTTTAGCAATACACGCGATCGGATATTAGGCTTTTTATCCTGAATCGGTTTCAGGCACAAATAAAGGAACTAGATGTGATAATAGGTGACTTGCTGTTTGCTGACGATGCAGCTATTATTGTGCACATTTGCAAAACCTATAGTGTATAATGAACTGTTTTTCGTTGGCATGCATACAGTTCGAGCTAGCACGGAGATTAATAAACAGATCAACAGAGTAGTTGTTATTTGGCCCGAATTGAACCCTCACGTCTAGGAGAACCGCAATTTGATTGTGGAAACAAATATGATGGTATGCAGCGCGTGTGCACTAAATGCTCTATTGTAGGCAGTGCAACCTGAATCATCTACGCAAAAAGGTGAATACTATTTCTTACCGACTATCCACCGTATCTTAAACTTATCGTGGATGGGAAAATCGACAAACTTTAATTTGTCTTCTATAACTGGCCTGCTGAAAATATCCATCTAACTAAGAGAGCTCTGCCTACACAGGGTGGATCTTGCGTACAGGATGAAAATTGTTAGAATTTTAAAAGATCTGCCTAATTTTGTGTTGGAATCAGAAATTTGGCAATTGAGCATACTGCACTTGTGGCATGAAGGAGTATGCAGAAAAGATATAAATTCTCTTGAAATTGACGCTTGAAGCTGAGAAACATATGCTTTTGACAGCTTAATTAAAGTGACTGTGTGAAGCGACCAACGCAAGCTTAGGAAGAGCATAAAATGATTTGACTGATTGACTGCGTGCAACTAAAATCGATAGTTAAAATACTGCATATCACTGGGAGCACTGCGTTAGTGATTTTTTTCCTTTAACGGAATAACAAGTCACACTATCAATTTCTCCTGAATGTAAGAAAAATCTCTTCTTTTTTAACTGTTTTATTCACTACAGAGTCAGTAAACTTGTTGAAAGAAGCTCACTGAA
>JACCGJ010017711.1:0-20644 GCA_013407085.1 Atriophallophorus winterbourni
TATATATATATATATATAGTAACAGACCAAATACGCTACCTTGAATTACCCAACTGTGAATCGGTATGCTGCGAGATATGTGACCGTTGCTTTCCACAGAGTAACTGCCATCCGTAAGAAAAAAAGTTAGTCAGAAAGAAGATTATCTTTGATGCCATATGATTCAAGTTTCAATAATAATTAATTATGAGGAACAGTATCAAAAGCTTTAGTTATATCTAGGAAGAAAATTGTCTAGTTCTTTAATGTGGAATTTGGTTCGATTAGTCAACAATTATTCAAGAGTATTGGATCATACAACGTACCCTACTCCCATGCTATTTATACAGCATCCTCTTTCATCCCCAACAATTTCTGAGATACTTCTATTCCGATGGATTCATGTTTCCTTTTCAATGTTCTCAACCAATTTCTCCGTAAAAACTTCTTTCATGCATATATTATTTTTTATAAATTTTTTATGACAATTTCGTTACAATTCGCATCACTTTCTCCATAATTGCCTTCCATTTCTGCTCTCCATTTTTTCGCATCTTTGCCATTCGTAAAGCTTGACAAAATTTGAACGGACTTTTATTGTTATTAGACATTAATAATTTTTCTTACCTACTGTAGATTCGTTTCGTTATTGAACGTGAAAATTTAAAAAAATTCGCTCAATTCGGTCTTTTGCACTGTTCTATTTTCATTTGCTGTTCACATTTAGATAAGCTGAGCATGCATTGCATGCCTTGGTTGTCCAATAAGATATTATTATTATTATGTAATGCAGGATCTTTTATTAATGAAGCGGTGTTGAGCTTTAGAGGAGAAGCTTGGATATGAGTGATTAATAATAGCTCTTTTTACTATAATTTCAAGTTATCTAGATAGAATTGCTATATGGTTAATCGGGCGATTAATTGATACCGTGTGCTTCGAGCCAGATTTGTGTCTAGGCGTAACAACACAGTGTTTTTATTCTAAAGGAAACACTCTAGATTCTATTAGTGTGTTGAATATGTTCAGTGTAACAAGTTCAAAATCTTCCAACCCATTCTGTAAAAGGCTGGGGGTATGTCCGTTTTATTTGGCTCGAGGCTCAAATTAATTTGATTGCAAAATACATTATTTTCATCCAGATTTATGCATATGGTTTTCAATACACTAGTTGTCTGAAATGTTTCCGTGATATAAATAAAAGTATTGTATGCAGCCTTAGAATATATAAGGAATTCTTCTCAGATTGTATTATGGTCTGTAATTCTTATTTCTACAGAATTGGAAGTTCGATCCTGAAAAATGTCACATACTATGCTGATTGAGTTGATTTAAATAATGTGCTAAGTGATTTTAACTTATCACAACGCTTCAGTTTTCTATTTGCTGATTATTTCAATGTACGATCCATAATAAGTTTGTGCTCACTCATGCTAGATGGATAGATATTATTTTATAAATACCATTAAAAAGAGAAGGCATTATTAGCAAGTTAGTTGGATCTAAATTCAAAGTAAAGACTATGCCGAGAATGTTAGCGGGAGCTCTGTTTTCAAATAGCTTGATCATTTAATCTGTCCTCTTGAAATGCATAAGCTCATAATTTAGTTCAACTCTAGCATGAATTACAGTTTATTTTGAAAAATGAAGTTCTGAAACCTTTGAAATTCGCTGAAGCATTTTCTTTGCTTTACTGCTGATGATTACTTTTGGGACTAGAATAAATTTTCTTTAGCAATACACGCGATCGGATATTAGGCTTTTTATCCTGAATCGGTTTCAGGCACAAATAAAGGAACTAGATGTGATAATAGGTGACTTGCTGTTTGCTGACGATGCAGCTATTATTGTGCACATTTGCAAAACCTATAGTGTATAATGAACTGTTTTTCGTTGGCATGCATACAGTTCGAGCTAGCACGGAGATTAATAAACAGATCAACAGAGTAGTTGTTATTTGGCCCGAATTGAACCCTCACGTCTAGGAGAACCGCAATTTGATTGTGGAAACAAATATGATGGTATGCAGCGCGTGTGCACTAAATGCTCTATTGTAGGCAGTGCAACCTGAATCATCTACGCAAAAAGGTGAATACTATTTCTTACCGACTATCCACCGTATCTTAAACTTATCGTGGATGGGAAAATCGACAAACTTTAATTTGTCTTCTATAACTGGCCTGCTGAAAATATCCATCTAACTAAGAGAGCTCTGCCTACACAGGGTGGATCTTGCGTACAGGATGAAAATTGTTAGAATTTTAAAAGATCTGCCTAATTTTGTGTTGGAATCAGAAATTTGGCAATTGAGCATACTGCACTTGTGGCATGAAGGAGTATGCAGAAAAGATATAAATTCTCTTGAAATTGACGCTTGAAGCTGAGAAACATATGCTTTTGACAGCTTAATTAAAGTGACTGTGTGAAGCGACCAACGCAAGCTTAGGAAGAGCATAAAATGATTTGACTGATTGACTGCGTGCAACTAAAATCGATAGTTAAAATACTGCATATCACTGGGAGCACTGCGTTAGTGATTTTTTTCCTTTAACGGAATAACAAGTCACACTATCAATTTCTCCTGAATGTAAGAAAAATCTCTTCTTTTTTAACTGTTTTATTCACTACAGAGTCAGTAAACTTGTTGAAAGAAGCTCACTGAACCTGATATTACTGTCTCCACCTGATGACGGCAAACAGCCAGAAACCAGTAGTGGTGTGTAAGGGATGGGGATGTGAGCACCACAATACATTGCTCTATGTTTAAAGTTTTCCACTAAAAATGCTAAACCCGCTCCTTTAGATACACTAATTGTTGCCCCAATGACGTCCGATCAGAACTTATGATTTATTTTATGTCTATGTTGCCTAATGAAACGTAAACAATATTTAAACCTGAAGATATTTTTAACAAATTGAGAGAATCACATATTTTTTCTATGATAGTTCGTAAGATGCATTCCTACAAAAACTGTAGACTGAACAATCTTGAATTATAATCATTATCATTAAAAGTTTGGTTTATTTTGTTACGCTTTTTCGCATTTAATTTGAGTAATTTATCTTTTCTACATTTCAACATGTAATGTATGTCATTACCTGTGGTGAGGTCAATGTCAAAATTTCTCACGATGAGTTGAATGTGCATAAGCAAAGGCAATTCACCTGAAATAGAATTGTTATGCAACAATTTCTTAAACATTCCTTTATTTAAATGTCGTTGTAAATCTTACTTAATTTTTGTTATATTGTTCCATATATTGCATCTTTTGGATATCTCGATGATGGGAATGATTACAGAACACATTCTAATAGTTTGCTTTTAGTTTCGAAGGCCTAATCTCTATAAAAAACTGACAAAGACCACATACTTAATCAATACAAAACAACAATATTCCGGTATCTGGCGAACATGACATTGTCAGATAACATAACTTACTTTCTAAATTTGAACGCCGTTTTTCGTCAAATTGAGCCTGGAATTCATTCTTTTACAAAACTTATGTATCTTCTGAGGGATAAAATGCTTTTCTTGAGCTAAATGACCATATGTTAATTTGCGTTTTCTGCATTTTCACTACCTTTTAGAAAACCATGTTTAAACACAACTTAACACCATTTTGTCGGTTATAATGTCATCCAACGTTCACACGAATTCCTGTTTCTTCATGGTTTAGCATTCTGATTGTTCGTGATATGTTTAAGTTCATATATGACTTTTTAAACCCCATTTCGCGAAGTTTTGTGGCAATGAATAAACGATAGAGTAAAGAAATTTATTATTATTATGTGAAAAATTTACATATTTAACATGCACAACACACGGGTTTTTATTTGAGCTTTTGCGGTCAGCTGCTAGTCATAATCCTTCAAATTCGTGACCAACGAATTTCGTTACTGCCTCATTTCGGGCTTTGAATATAAGCCGCAATTTGCGCATTCTGAAGAAATCTATCATATTTCGCCAGATGTCATTTACATTTGGCGAATTGCGATTTTTCAAGTTTAAGTTAAAGTTGCACAGAGGTGAACGTGGCTGAATGCAAATCACGCGCCCAGATTTCATTCGATGGTATACGGTTGAGCACCTGGCACTATAATGTAAAGTATTCATTTCGTACGGTTCACACGTTCTTCTTTCCGGATATCTGGAAAGTAAGGTAGGGTTCCTCTTCGCCAACATGTTGAAAGGTCGTCGAATCATAAAACAATGCAATAATCTGCGTGAACAATATATGATGTATGAAAGTATTAGCTTAATCAATGCAAATTACAGCAAAGTCATAGACTGCACGTGAGAGAAGATGCTGTCATGTTGTTCAGGCCTAGATAAATATGAGAAGTATTGTTATCGTGAATGTTTGATGGTTTTTGGAGTTTTTATTAGACAATGTGTGGAAATATTGTATGCCATTTAGCGTCTTATTCCCATATCAAGGTTAACACTTTGTAAAGGTTAACTAAACCATCTATGAGCTTATTCAAGGTGTTGATTACACGGTTGCTAAAAAAGCACTCACGTACGAGCTACATGTACCTACCGTTAAGTAGTTTCGTAGAATTACATCATGCAGATGTTATATGGGCAAGTTTAATAATTCAGTATTATTACCACCCGTGACACCCTTTAAAATCATAAACGTTTCTGTTAGGTGGCCTCACAGCCACCGTCGATTTAGTGAGAACACATAGGTGTCCTTGAATGTTTCCTCTTATGTTTTACCTGCCTGACCCACAACAATCCTAGTTCCAAGGCGCTGGACCCGCTTCGTGAAATATGATATCTGTTTTCAAGTACGATGCTAAGGATTAAACACAGTATTTCAAGTGAGACCGCACGACTACTTTGTATAAGAGGATGGAGGCAGAAGGTGTTTTGCATGACAATACTGAGAGCAATCTGAACAATTTTATGCGAGCCTTGTTCGCTGCTTCGGCGCATTGAGTAAACCACTTAAAATCTCATGCTATAGTGATACCAAGGTCCTTCACTTTCTGAGCATTAGCTGTTCTGATTGTTATTTTGCAGACTTCTATTTGTGTTATCGTTAAATCAGTCGTCAGAACGCAGCTCTTACCTGAGTTTAGTGGCAAGTCACATGTGTATCTCCGCTCGATTACTTTTTTCAAATCAAAGCGTATCACTACTGTCTGTTTCAGTGATTTTAATATCATCAGAAAAAAGGAAGCAACGTAAACCGAAGCATGTTTTCAATTTGTTTGCAAAAATAAGAGAAAGTGTTGAAACAAGAAGCGAGCCTTGAGTTACTCCACGGAGAATCACTGATTCCTCCCGAGCACACCCCTGAAATTCTAACATGTTGCGATTGATTAGGAAGATGTCTGACCATCTATGTAGTTTATCTGACCAATGGAGTCCAACAAGGTTCAGTGTTAGGCCCAATACTACTTTTGATCTTCACCGATGATCTGGCATCGCAGTTGTCATGTCCTTGCTACATGTCTGATGATGATGTCAAATACACCGGATACAGAGATCACGTTTATTTGTTGAGAGATATTGTAAAGGTCATTAAATGGTCGCAGGATTGAGATCTGTTAGGAGGGCGCCCCCTGAAATATAGTAAATGTCATCTATTGCCTGCAGCAGTCGACAAAATTACTGTAACTGCAAATAACTGTAGGATTGATTTTAAATCTATTCAGAGGGTTAAGGATTTACGTATAGTCGTAACAGCAGACTTCAAATGGGCTGCGCAATCTGACTCAGTTGCATAACGAGCTAGAGTAGAGGCTTAAATCTTTTCTGACATGTAGAACGTTATTAGTGTTTATCCCCTTGTATACGGAGATTGTCAGACCGCATTAGGAATAGTGCGTGAAAGCCTGTAGTCCCTTATTCCAATAAGACATATTACTACTGAAGAGAGTCTAAAGTCTGGCTACCAAAATGGTTGAAGGTATGTTTGGTAAACCCCACGAGGAACGTTTAATTTATTTAGGTCTCTTCTCACTACGGCGTCTACGGGGTGACATAATAGAAAATTTCAAAATCCTGTAATGCTTAGGCGTCTAGGGTTGCCAAAAATGTTCTCTCGAGCGATCAGTTCTTCAACTAGAGGACATACATTGGGGCTCGCGGAAAACTGCAGCCTTCTGAATCTTAGTAACACTTCTTCGGTGAAATTGTGGTAAGCTGCTGGAACGTGCTGCCTAAGGAACTTGCACATCAGAATGTGCATTTAAACGGGTTTTGAATGCCTTGTGGCATAAGCTCTTCCCAGACTTTTTTCCGCCTGTCGACAGAAATAGCAAATGCTTTTTGTTCATTTTAAATTTATACGGCCTTTACCGCCATTGAAGAAATCCTGTTATATAATGCCTTGTTTTAAATGTCATGTTTTAAATGTACGCAAGAATCTTCCATAGCTAACCTCTCACTAGCTTGAGGAAGAGAATCACTTTCCTTTTTTCTCAGTCGCAGCTACAAATACGGGGACCGAAGGACGGCCTTTAAATCACCTGATGTATCATTGCATATGACGAGAATACCAGAGAATAATGAATCAACTTTGGCTTATCAGCCATTTACAGTCCTGTGTCAACTGAACTCAAGTTAACTGAACTGCAATGCCACATATCCTGAGCTTGTGCAGAAGGTATCTATGCTTCACTGACTCAAAGGCGTTTTAAAATTCAAAGTAGCATACTTCGACTACTTTCTCTTCATCGAGCCGTATGGTCACTACATCAAGCAAGCTCAAAATATTTGTTGGGCAGGACCATCATTTCCAAAATCTAAGCTGGGCATCAGATAGTAAGTAATTGGTAACCAAATATTTATATATTTGGTGCCAGATGAATTTTTCCATTTTTTTTCTCGGAAATACCGATTCAATCAATCAATGAGAATTTAGTTTTTTATGTTTTATCTTCAGACATAGCATAAATAAGATCACAGTTAATTTGGAAAAAATATGTTGTGATTTTCGGATCGGAGTAACTTTACGTATAGAACAATCGATCTGCTGGCGTATTAAGTGAGCATTGCAAAAAGATATACCGAAGATATAAAAGAATAAATTTATAATAATTGAAAACACACTGATTCTGTATTGGTTGAAAAATATTTGCAATACAAAAAATTAAACAAAAACGAAATTAACTCATAGAAAGTCCAAAAGAGCAAATTTCCAATGAAAGTTCTAGTGACGTCCAACTTTAGCGAGATAAATCCACAAGGAAATTCCAAGATATGTAATCCAAGGTGCAGAATGGGCTTAAATTTTGGAAATCGGTTAGTCACAATTTTCGCGTGATGTAACTCGCAAAATCCTCGATAGCCCGAAAGAAGACAAAGACCAAATGTCTGAAATTATATTAACCGCCAAAAAGTGTATTTTACAAGCATTTATTCGAATAAAGCAAGCAATGCCAAACTGAATGCTTGTGTACAAATTGGAAAGATGTGAAAAGGCGAATCTTCACAATACTTTCCCACCAGAGCGTTAGTTATACTTGAAGAAATATTCATGAGGTCAAACGGCTAATAGTTGGAGACAATACACGTCATCCGGTTCAAGGTATAATAAAGTGTTGAAATCTATTGTATCTGACGATTGGATGGCTTTAATGGAGAACACGAACGCTGTCGCTGTCGAACAACATGAGTGTCGCTTTGGACACCACTGTACAACAAAATTGCATTTGGTCTTGAACAGTTGTAATGTAATATACCTGGATTGTTCATAAGATTTTGACCGATTTAACCGTGCTATTTCACTGAAATATCTTGACACAATTGGAACTGGTAACCGATCTTGTCTCGGTTAGCCGAATTCCTCCGCTACAAGACACTTGGTGTTTTTGTCAGGCAATCGATTCCCGATTGTTGTTTTAATAAAATGCGGATTACCACAGGGCTTTGTACTTGATATACTGCAGTCCTTGATATTTATCAATGACATTTGAGTATGTTTGAACCCACCGCTTCTAATGTTCGCGGATGACATCAATTTATGTCACATTCTCTCTTTCTCAAATGATTGTGATGACATGCAGGGAGAGCTAACCACACTTTATTCATTGGCAATTTTAAACCAGGTTCCATTCAACCTACTTAAATGCCGATCTTCCGCATTCGTCACCCTGGCTAACCTAGATACAATCTAAGAGACACCGAACTTTTGTTATTTTTGCTAGAATAAAACCTCGGTGGATTGGTTCAAAGTGATCTTGGGTGCTCAGCCCTATGTTTTCGGTCGCCAATCGCAACGTAGGCCTCCACAAACGGGTCTTCGGTCTTTTGACCGACGCCTTTTTTCCTCGCTTCTATACGCTCACATCAGAACCCACATTAAATACGTGGTATCCGCTTGGTTCCCATGACTTAAGCGTGATCATCACGTTTTAGCACAGGCTCAACGGAAATTCACAAAGCTCGTCAAAGAACTCAGTTTGCTAAACAATGAAAACCGCCAACAGCAACTTAACGTCTTCCGATGAGTTACCATCGATTCTGAGGGGATCTTATTTTACTTTTTCCCGATCCTTAAGTAAACAAACACCCGTTGCTATGAACATTTTTGATGGCACCCAGTTCACAATGGCTTCTAAGCTTATTCGGTTGAACTGCCGTGAATTTATCTTCTCCAACCGTACTCCACGTGTTTGGAAAGATCTATCGTCCGCAGTATCCGATTTGCTCGAAAGGATCGTGGCGAACAAACTGAGCACATATCTTGAAAGAAAATTACCTATTTTAGGTAGCGCAACACGGTTTTTGAAAGGGATACTCCTGCCTTACTAACCTTATGCTTATTCTTGAAGATTTGACTCGAGCAGTAGAAGTTGGGGATAACATCCATGTATGTTATCACGATATCTCGAAAGCATTTGACCGCGTAAACCACAGTATACTCTCTTAGAAGCTGCAACGTTGTGGTATCGCTGGCAGACTATTCGCCTGTTTAGGAAATTACGTGACTGACTGGCTTGTTCAAGTCTCTGTGGACGGTGATTCATCGAAGTCGGTAACCGTGACAAGTGGGGTGTCTCAATTATTCCTCCTCGAACCAATCATCTTCCCAATTTATGCCCATAACATACTGGCTCTCATCAAAAAAGATCCAAATGTTTGAGGACGATATCAAAGTGTGGTCGAGGATGAAAACACCGAAAGACTGCCAACTGCTCTAGAAGAATCTGTACAATCTCTTTGTTTGGTTCCCTAAAATCGCCTATTTTTCAATTTTCAAAACTGTCATTTTTTTAAACCTTGGAAAATATGTGGAGGTCCACTATTTTCTTGGTACGCACATACTACCATGGAATATAAAACATAAGGAATTATTTGTATTAATAAGCAAAACCTGATGGATGTCGAGCCATTGCAACTTTGTTTATCGCAAAACATCACAGAAATTGTCCCTCCTGAAGAGACTTTTCAGTAGGTTCTAAAATCAGTCAATTCCCTGCATCATAAATATATGGATCAGACCCACGATGGAATATGAAGTTCAAGAATGGTTGCCACGCTTAAAAAAGATGTTGCGACTTCGCAAATAAAATAGCATCGAGATACAAAGCTTTCCACTTGACGCAGCCGGAAACCATGCAATCAGCGAATCAAAACCCTGATATTAATCAATTGTCCACGTCGTCGTTTCCGAGGGATTTGATTTTAATGTACAATATATTGAATACATCAAATCGCCCTCTACAATGCTTATTTAATCTACGGGGATGACTTTAGACAAGAGCTCACACAGTTATTATAACCGTCACTCACTTTAGACACAACTATAGACAACTTCTTTTTACGTGCGAGTTTGTTTTACTTGGAATACGTTACCTGATTATTTCGTAAACTCACAAAATCAGAAGATTTTTAAGAGAAGTCTTGGTGCCTCTTTTACCCTTAACGCATACATCTAGATTTTTTATCCAACCAATCGAAAACAATCTCTGTACTTTTGATTATTATCACTTGAACTGCTCAGTAGGCACCCAAAACCTGTTTTCTGACTATCTTTTTTCCATAATATACTATTCACTATTTACTATTAAGCGGAAAACGAGCACGCACACGAGTTTTGATCGGCGGTAGAGAGGAAGGTACTGTGGTATCAGGTGACTAATATTGCTGCAAATACAATGATCGACATTAAGCGAGTTTGGTCTCATTACTATTATTATGATTGTTAGCCAAATATGAGAGATCGAAAGGTGTGCCGGAAAATAAGACCGAAATGTCAGGTCATGATAAGCCATCGGAGACCAGGTTTGCCTCTCATTTGACGTAACCAAAGTCAGTTGAGAATTGAGAAATGTAATACAAGTGTTGGATCTTGCGTTGAGAATGCCGATGAAGTTTTGAATGCAAGACAAAAGTAAGTGGCTTGTGATCCGTGTAAAGCATAGAAACACGATCTTTCTAGGGATGACTGAAAATGCCGAATGGCAAAGTATATACAAGTATCTAACTGGCTAATGTGCTGTATTAGGATTAGGCAGGGTTAAGCTAGGGCGGGAACTAATTGCTTGTGGCGGGTATTGAGTGTGTATTCCAAAAATATGTCAACATTGAAGAAATACGAATTTATCGTGAATGGAAAAATTACCGGTTGTCGGGCTCAACAATTACGTAGTGATTAAATATATGTCTGCGCCCAAAAATACAACAAAAATAAAATCAACTCACTGAAAGATCAAGAGAGCAAATGTCTAACGAAATATCTAGTGAAGTACAACGATAGCGAGATGAATCCACAAAAAAAGGTTGTACCGGTTGATCCAGCGGCAATTTCACCACCAAATGCGTACGCCTTCTGATTATTGTACCCAATAAACCGGAACACACTTATCAGCGTAATATGGCATACAGATTCAGAACAATCACACGATAGACTTGTCCCAAAACAGAACACGTGAGCGGCGTGAATAATATATTCAAATTGTGTACATATTTACACGTATCATTATAACAAAACCGTGACAAAATATGTAGGATTAATATAATAAAATATACAATGATGAAAGCACCATAATACTCCCTCCCTAGAGCGTTAGAAGTGAGTGAAACGCTTGAAACGAAAAGTTAATCCGCGTAGCATGCAAGATTTGCAGGCCACCGGACTCTTCGACCTGACAGAGTTTTGTTTAATTGGGGAGGGTGAGTCAGAAGTATTAAGAGAGAGTTCACACGACTACGCTGATTGGGTTGACTGAGGCACACTGAGTATAATTGTAGAGGGAGGATTTAAAGGAAAACATGTGACATATCGAGAAAACCCGGTGGATGGTTCATAAGTGATTTCTGGGTGCCAACCCTATGTTTTCGTTCGCCAACGCAACTATAGGCCTCCACGTCTGGTCTTCGGTCTTTTTGACCGCGGCCTTTTTTTCCTCGGCTTCTATACGCTCACATCAGAACCACATTGAATACGTGATATCCTCTTGGTCCTATGCTTAAGCGTGATCATCACTTTAAGCACAGGCTCACGAAAATCACAAGCTCGTCAAGAACTCAGTTTGCTAAACAATGAAAACCGCCAACAGCAACTTAACGTCTTCCGATGAGTTACCATCGATTCTGAGGGGATCTTATTTTACTTTTTCCCGATCCTTAAGTAAACAAACACCCGTTGCTATGAACATTTTTGATGGCACCCAGTTCACAATGGCTTCTAAGCTTATTCGGTTGAACTGCCGTGAATTTATCTTCTCCAACCGTACTCCACGTGTTTGGAAAGATCTATCGTCCGCAGTATCCGATTTGCTCGAAAGGATCGTGGCGAACAAACTGAGCACATATCTTGAAGGAAATTACCTATTTTAGGTAGCGCAACACGGTTTTTGAAAGGGATACTCCTGCCTTACTAACCTTATGCTTATTCTTGAAGATTTTAACTCAAGCATAGAATTTGGGGATACCATCCATGTATTTTATCACATATCTCGAAAAGCAATTTGACCGCGTGAACACAGTATAAACTCTTCTTAGAAGCTGTAACGTTCTGGTATCCGCTGCAACGATCCGCCGTTCAAAATTACGTGACTGAATGGCTCGTTTAGGTCTCTGTGGCGGTGATTTTATCGAAGTCGGTAACCGTGACAAGTGGGGTGTCTCAATTATTTCTCCTCGAACCAATCATCTTCTCAATGTATGCCCATAATATACTGGCTCTTATCAAAAGAGATCCAAATGTTTGAGGACGATATCAAAGTGTGGTCGAGGATGAAAACGCCGAAAGACTGCCAAATGCTCTAGAAGAATATATACAATCACTTTGTTTGGTTCTTCAAAAATCGCTTATTTTTCAACTTTCAAAACTGTCATCTATTTAAACCTTGGAGAATATGTGGAGGTCCACTATTTTCTTGGTACGCACATACTACCGTGGAATATAAAACATTAGAAATTAGGTGTATTAATAAGCCAAACCTGATGGATGTCAAGCCATTGCAACTTTGTTTATCGCAAAACATCACAGAAATTGTCCCTCCTGAAGAAACGTTTCAGTAGGTTCTAAAATCAGTCAATTCCCTGCATCATAAATACATAGATCAGACCCACGATGAAATATGTAGTTCAAGAATGGTCGCCACGCTTAAAAAAGATGTTGCGACTTCGCAAATAAAATACCATCGAGATACAAAGCTTTCCATCGGACGCAGCCGGAAACCATGCAATCAGCGAATCAAAACCCTGATATTAATCAATTGTCCACGTCGTCGTTTCCAATGGATTTGATTTTGATTTACAATATATTGAATACCTCAAATCGCCCTCTACAATGCTTATTTAATCTACGGGGATGACTTAAGACAAGAGCTCACACAGTTATTTTAACCGTCACTCACTAAAGACAAATTCTTTTTACGTGCGAGTTTGTTTTACTTGGAATACGTTACCTGATTATTTCGTAAACTCACAAAATAAGAAGATTTTTGAGAGAGGTCTTGGTGCCTCTTTGACCCTCAACGCATACATCTAGATTTTCCATCCAACCAATCGAAAACAATCTCTGTACTTTTGATTATTATCACTTAAACTGCTCAGTCGGCACCCAAATCCTGTTTTCTGACTATCTTTTGTTCCATACTATACTATTCACTATTCACTATTAAGCGGAAAAACGAGCACGCACACGAGTTTTGATCGGCGGTAGGGAAGAAGGTACTGTGGTATCCAGGTGACTAATATTGCCTGCAAATACAATGATCGACATTTTTGGCCACCACGTTGGTTGTCTTTTCTTTCATAGAACATTTTGGACGGTCAATTTTGTGATTCCTTTCATTTCACTTATATCTCAGGTCGTCATTGAATTTTTTGCATTCGATATATTGATCAGAGAGTGCCTCTGGCCTCCACTGTTCTCTTGTACAACCTCCCTATTCAGTTTAAGGTTTGTATAATTATTGTTTTTGTAATTAATGCTAATTACAGTACCGTTAACAAAATCCGATTTTGTGGTTTTTGACACTTTTGAACTAAGAACGGTGAAATACCGTCACTTATGTCACGGACTTACAGGTCTTCAATCTTTAAAACGATTCACATCATCAGCATTGATTTTAAAATTGCGCTCGTTTCCTCCTCCGCTAAAAAATCGGATCATCATTTGAGATATGTTAACACAATCGGAATGACATCTTCCGTAATAATTGACTTAAAACGAGAAATTTCAGAGGTGAGCGACCAATTAAAAGGCATTTAAGCGGATTTAACCCTAACCACCGACGGCACACTGTAAATTCCGTTGAAACCCCACATAGATTTTATGGCATTTTCCACTTATACGTACTAGCGATGATGACGTCCATCAATATATAGCATGAACAAAAGGATCCATGGAAACCTGTCATGAATCTCTGAAAGGTTTGAGCGTAAACCGAATGCATTTTTTTCGAAATTCAGAATGACATAAAGATTTGGTGAGGCTCTTTTCGGGAATCTATTTTCGGCAAAAGATGGTCTTGGTGGTAGCACTCAAGCAGTAACAGTTGTAGAAAACACTCTCTTCGATGCAAAGGAAGTGCAAAGACCCGTGTGTGTGGGGGATAGGGTAGAGATCGGGATTAGAGCTCTGTCAAGAACACATGGCCGCCAAGTGTTAGCCTTATTCTTGTCAACCATGTGAAGGGGTCTTGCCTAGGGCGATTTGGATGATTCCAAGTTCAAACATGTGAAAACTCATGCTTTGCTAACTCGAAATTGTTCGAAGCCAAACGACCGAGGCTGTTGAACACTGGAGGACCACGGGTCAGAATGTGGTTATTGACGTCATGTATGACAGTAGTAGATTGCGAACACGGTTTAAAAACTTCGGAAAATTCTGTCAGTAAGTCACTGGAATCTGATGGGATGTCAGGGGTAAGTACTTGAATATTTCGGATTGGGGAATCACAGAAGTTACCAAAGGAATTAATCTTTGTTAAATTGTCGATAAGCTTACGTGTAGCATATATTGATCAACAGATCATAAATGAGAAAGAAATCTACACCCAGAATTGGTGTAAGGTTCAAAGTAGTTTGAAATTCTTCTTTCTCCTTCGACATTCCTTTCATTTTGAACTTAGTTACAAAACTTGAATTTTGTGAAATAGATTTTGCTTGTGTTTTATTTTCCTACAGTATTTTGATATAAAACATTTCTTTTTGTAATTATTTTATTGGTAATCTTCTGTTCACATATTTGGTGAAGCTTTGGTTTTAATTCATTGTTGAGGCCATTGTCGGTCATTGTTGAGGAATTTGGTTGCCATTTTGGGCACTTGTATTTGGCTTGTATTTTGACACCACTTTTGGGTGTCTTGTCTTTGATAGACATTTTGGACGACAATTTTGGTAATTCCTTTCATTTTATTTATATCTCAGGTCGTCATTGAACTTGTTTGCATTGATATAATTGATTCTGGATTATTTTGACTCCACTGTTTGCTGTACGTTCCTATACAGTTGAGGTTTGTATAATTATTGTTGTTGTAATTGTTGCTAATTATAGTACCGTATAACATCCGAATTGTGGTTTTGAATTTGTCGAATTAAGAAACGGGTGGAATACGCGTTACTCACGTCACAGACGTTACAGTACTCAACTCCGGTTCGTCGAAGCAGTATTCAATTTTGGAATTCGATTTGTACCGTATTTGTCTCAATTGGAGAAAATACAGTACTCAACTTGGTGCGTCGAAGCATTACAATTTTGGAAGTACTCAACTTGGAATTGCAACAATTCGACTTTTGATTTGTACCGCATTTTCTCAACTGGAGAAATTACTGTGGTCAATTTGGATCGTTTCAATTGGATTTGCGTCACAACTTGATTTGACTGTTGCAGTATTTGTCTCAACCGGAGAAAATACTCGTTTTGTTTCATTGCAATCGAAGCAGTATTGAACTTGGTCGACGCTCAGCTACGTCTTCAGAATCGGTGAACGAACCTGATCTATCATCAGGGTGAATCTGTGCGGATTGGAACGTTGAAGCTTGATCCATTTCACAAGATTTTTGCTGAACAATCGGTGACGTTCATTTAATTTGTGTTTTAAAGTCAATATTGTACATTTATGATGCCTGAACGTTTAGCAAGTTTATTGCGTGGTTCGGTTAGGTCCCTAAAAGACAGTCGCAATGGTGCGGACGATTTTGAATCTCCATCTGTTGGTAGACATGGTATCGACTGTAACTGTGCACCTTCTAAACGGGCACTTGAATTGGAGCAAGATTTAGCGATTGCTAATGCTACAATCTTGAAATTAACAAACGGTACCTGTCATAAACGAGCTTCAGACCTAGCTTGTACTGTGGCCCACTCAGTTTTAGATGAGTTATTGAAAGAGGCCCGACGATTGATTGGCCAGTCAGAAGGCTTTGCGATTCTTGCTTCGTCGATGCATAAATTTCAGGTTGCCCTCACTCTATTGGAGTGCCAGGCGGTTTTGAATGCAAGTGACACTTTGGAGTACATTGTGCATATATTACCGGCTGTGTTCCAGCAACAGTGGACTGATCTGAAGAATGCTGTATACTTCGAGGGATTAGAAATTACTTTTCAGCAACTCACAGACTTTGTGACACGTCGAGCTCTTATTGATTGGAGTCGATTTGGTCAGTTGTGTAAATGTTGCCAAAAGGATTTCATAGCAAGGCATGTTAGCATCGATAATTGTCAACAAAGGGTTTTATTGATGTAAAGTTGAAGAATCTTGATGTTTGTGTTGTCGATGGTGATCAGGAAGCTGAGTTACATGACACTGAATTAGCTCAGTCGGATTTTGTGACTGAATTTTCCGACACTAATTCGGATCAGATGGAGACTAAGCCTGGCACACCTGACACCTATTCAGCTCCAATGAATAGTAAGCCTGGTTCGCATGACACTGAGTCAGCCGAAAGGGTGGCGACAGATGGTAGCCATGACAATCCATATGATTGGAGTAAAGTGTTCCGTTGTGTACCTGATGTGTTATTTGTGTTTCGATCTCATGATACACTAATAATAATTTGCACATTAGATTTGTTTAATTGGCGCGAGATGTCGCTGTTTGAGGATGAAATACACAAGGTTCGTTTGGGCGGGGTTGCATGCATAAGCTACTTGTAGGGGACGGTGGCAGAACCGGAGGACGTGGTGGGTCTTAGTCTGGCAAACTATTTCCCTATAAAAAAGCCACATGTGTCCAATGATGGCAATGCGACGTGGCGTGTGTGACTCGCCACTAAATAAAGTCATTTGCTGCACGGAATTCGTTATGGTATTCGTTGAACAATCGTTGTACAGTTAAGCCCTAGAAAGAATTTGGTCGGAGGTGTAAGGTTCATAGTAGTTTGAAATTCTTCTTTTCCCTCCAACATTCCTTTTATTTTGAACTTAGTTACAAAACTTGAATTTTGTGAATAGATTTTGCTTGTGTTTTATTTTCCTACAGTATTTTGATATAAAACATTTCTTTTTGTAATTATTTTATTGGAAATCTTCTGTTCACATATTTGGTGAAGCTTTTGTTTTAATTCATTGTTGAGGCCATTGCCGGTCATTGTTGCGGAATTTAGTTGCCATTTTGGGCACTTGTATTTGGTTTGTATGTGATACCACTTTTGGGTGTTTCGTCTTTGATAGACATTTTGGAAGGCAATTTTGGTAACTCCTTTCATTCTATTTATATCTCAGGTCATCATTGAACTTGTTTGCATTTGATATAATTGATTCTGGAGTATTTTGGCTCCACTGTTTGCTGTACGTTCCTATACAGTTGAGGTTTGTATAATTATTGTTGTTGTAATTGTTGCTAATTACAGTACCGTATAACATCCGAATTGTGGTTTTGAATTTGTCGAACTAAGAAACGGGTGGAATACGCGTTACTCACGTCACAGACGTTACAGTACTCAACTTGGAATTGCAACAATTCGATTTTTGATTTGTACCGTATTTTCTCAACTGGAGAAATTACTGTGGTCAATTTGGATCGTTTCAATTGGATTTGTGTCACAACTTGATTTGACTGTTGCAGTATTTGTCTCAATCGGAGAAATTACTCGTTTTGCAATCGAAGCAGTATTGAACTTGGTCGACGCTCAGCTACGTCGTCAGAATCGGTTAACGAACCTGATCTATCAACAGGGTGTATCTGTGCGGATTGGAACGTTGAAGCTTGATCCATTTCACAAGATGTTTGCTGAACAATCGGTGACGTTCATTTAATTTGTGTTTTAAAGTCAATATTGTACATTTATGATGCCTGAACGTGTAGCAAGTTTAGTGCGTGTTTCGGTTAGGTCACTAGAAGATAGTCGCAATGGTGAGGTCGATTTTGAATCTCCATCTGTTGGTAGACATGGTCTCGACTGTAACTGTGCACCTTCCAAACGGGAACTTGAGTTGGAGCAAGATTTAGCGATTGCTCATGCTACAATCTTGAAATTAACTCATGGTACATGTCATAAACGAGCTTCAGACCTAGCTTGTACTGTGGCCCACTCAGTTTTAGATGAGTTATTGGAAGAGGCCCGACGATTGATTGGCCAGGTAGAAGGCTTTGCGATTCTTGCTTCGTCGATGCATAAATGTCAGGTTGCCCTCACTCTATTGGAGTGCCAGGCGGTTTTGAATGCAAGTGACACTTTAGAGTATATTGTGCATATATTCCCGGCTGTGTTCCAGCAACAGTGGACTGATCTGATGAACGCTGTATACTGCGAGGGATTAGAAATTACTTTTCAGCAACTCACAGACTTTGTGACACGTCGAGCTCTTATTGATTGGAGTCGATTTGGTCAGTTGTGTAAATGTTGCCAAAAGGATTCCATAGCAAGGCATGTTAGCATCGTTGAGTGCCAAGAAACGGTTTCAATTGATGTAAATTTGATGGGTCTTGACGTTTGTGCTGTCGGTTGTTCTCGGAAAGCTGAGGTAACTGACACTGAATTAGCTCAGTCGGATTTTGTGACTGAATTTCCCGACACTAATTCAGATACGAGTGAGAGCAAGCCTGGCACACCTGACACCTATTCAGCTCCAATGACTAGTAAGCCTGGTTCACATGTCACTGAGTCAGCCGAAAGGGGGGCGACAGATGGTAGCCATGACAATCCATATGATTGGAGTAAAGTGTTCCGTTGTGTACCTGATGTGTTATTTGTGTTTCGATCTCATGATAAACTAATAATAATTTGCACATTAGATTTGTTTAATTGGCGCGAGATGTCGCTGTTTGAGGATGAAATACACAAGGCTAGTTTGGGCGGGGTTGCATGCATAAGCTACTTGTATGGGACGGTGGCAGAACCGGAGGACGTGGTGGGTCTTAGTCTGGCAAACTATTTCCCTATAAAAAGCCACATGTGTCCAATGATGGCAATGCGACGTGGCGTGTGTGACTCGCCACTAAATAAAGTCATTTGCTGCACGGAATTCGTTATGGTATTCGTTGTACAGTTTGGCCTAGAAAGAATTTGGTCGGAGGTGTAAGCTTCAAAGTAGTTTGAAATTCTTCTTTCCCCTTCGACATTCCTTTTATTTTGAACTTAGTTACAAAACTTGAATTTTGTGAATAGATTTTGCTTGTGTTTTATTTTCCTACAGTATTTTGATATAAAACATTTCTTTTTGTAATTATTTTATTGGAAATCTTCTGTTCACATATTTGGTGAAGCTTTTGTTTTAATTCATTGTTGAGGCCATTGTCGGTCATTGTTGCGGAATTTGGTTGCCATTTTGGGCCCTTGTATTTGGCTTGTATTTTGACACCACTTTTGGGTGTCTTGTCTTTGATAGACATTTTGGACGGCAATTTTGGTAACTCCTTTCATTTTATTTATATCTCAGGTCGTCATTGAACTTGTTTGCATTGATATAATTGATTCTGGAGTATTTTGGCTCCACTGTTTGCTGTACGTTCCTATACAGTTGAGGTTTGTATAATTATTGTTGTTGTCATTGTTGCTAATTACAGTACCGTATAACATCCGAATTGTGGTTTTGAATTTGTCGAACTAAGAAACGGGTGGAATACGCGTTACTCACGTCACAGACGTTACAGTACTCAACTTGGTGCGTCGAAGCATTACAATTTTTGGAAGTATTCAACTTTGGTTCGTCGAAGCAGTACTCAACTTGGGATTGCAACAATTCGATTTTCGATTTGTACCGTATTTTTTCAACTGGAGAAATTACTGTGGTCAATTTGGATCGTTTCAATTGGATTTGCGTCACAACTTGATTTGACTGTTGCAGTATTTGTCTCAACCGGAGAAAATACTCGTTTTGTTTCATTGCAATCGAAGCAGTATTGAACTTGGTCGACGCTCAGCTACGTCGTCAGAATCGGTGAACGAACCAGATCTATCATCAGGGTGAATCTGTGCGGATTGGAACGTTGAAGCTTGATCCATTTCACAAGATTTTTTGCTGAACAATCGGTGACGTTCATTTATTTTTTTGTGTTTTAAAGTCAATATTGTACATTTATGATGCCTGAACGTTTAGCAAGTTTAGTGCGTGGTTCGGTTAGGTCCCTAAAAGATAGTCGCAATGGTGCCGACGATTTTGAATCTCCTACTGTTGGTAGACATGGTCTCGACTGTAACTGTGCACCTTCTGAACGGGCACTTGAGTTGGAGCAAGATTTAGCGATTGCTAATGCTACAATCTTGAAATTAACTCATGGTACATGTCATAAACGAGCTCCAGACCTAGCT
This sequence comes from Atriophallophorus winterbourni, assembly GCA_013407085.1. Lineage (NCBI taxonomy): Eukaryota > Metazoa > Platyhelminthes > Trematoda > Plagiorchiida > Microphallidae > Atriophallophorus > Atriophallophorus winterbourni. The sequence continues at coordinate 20,150 of JACCGJ010017711.1, forward strand.
TGTACTGTGGCCCACTCAGTTTTAGATGCGTTATTGGAAGAGGCCCGACGATTGATTGGCCAGGCAGAAGGCTTTGCGATTCTTGCTTCGTCGATGCATAAATGTCAGGTTGCCCTCACTCTATTGGAGTGCCAGGCGGTTTTGAATGCAAGTGACACTTTGGAGTATATTGTGCATATATTACCGGCGGTGTTCCAGCAACAGTGGACTGATCTGAAGAATGCTGTATACTGCGAGGGATTAGAAATTACTTTTCAGCAACTCACAGACTTTGTGACACGTCGAGCTCTTATTGATTGGAGTCGATTTGGTCAGTTGTGTAAATTTTGCCAAAAGGATTTCATAGCAAGGCATGTTAGCATCGATGATTGTCAAGAAAGGGTTTTTATTGATGTAAAGTTGAAGGATCTTGATGTTTGTGTTTTCGATGGTGATCAGGAAGCTGAGTTACCTGACACTGAATTAGCTCAGTCGGATTTTGTGACTGAATTTTCC
>JACCGJ010017712.1:0-21243 GCA_013407085.1 Atriophallophorus winterbourni
TGAAATGTAGCTTTCTGTGAGGACTGAGCTAAGTATCACGTGAGGCTAAATTTCCACTTGAAAATGTGGATATTTTTCTAAACTTAGAAACGAGTTGGCCAATCTTTGATATGATATCAAAAAGAATACGAAAAATATAATTTAATAATTAAAAATGTAATCATTTAAAACGAGCTGATAATAATACAACATAAATTCTCTGGGCAAAAGTTCCATCTGCAATGTAATATTGTATATTCAAAGCTCAGTATTAATAAACGTGCAAAATAGTATCGAATTTCAGTGTGGAGTGGTCGGCTTGATTTTTTGTATGAATGAGTATTGAGATAAAAATAATATGGTAAAAGAGCCTCATTATTTGGTCTATTAATCTAAACTAATACAAACCACAACATCTCTTGTTTTTTCCTTATTCGGCCGATATCGATCATGGATGTACATCACAAACGCATGATGGATTAATGCTCCGCAGCCTTTAGGAGTGACGATCTCTCCGACAGCGCTCACAGCGATTAAAAGTGCTCTAGGACCTAGAAAATAAAAGTTTCTCCAATTTTGTTCTTTAATTTAAATATGATAAAGTTGTCATATAGAAGAGGAAGAAGAAGAATGGCATTATTCGTGTTCACGAATTTTCAGCAATAGATTAATTTGCTAAAGGGTGAGCAATAACATATTATCAACTTGAGAAGATTTGAATCTCTTATTGGACATAAAGTTGACGAAATTTCGAAGTGTTAATGACGGCATACAGCATTGAAGAAGTATACATCAACGAAAAATGTTAAATCGCGTGTCAATGAGAATTGTTTTGCTGAATATCTCAAAAATGAGTAAAATCAATATATGAAACAAATCATTCGTCATGTATTTTACATAACGAATAACTTTCAGCATCGCGTCAAAAGATGTACTTATTATTATGATGATTTATCAAATAGACATTTAGATCTAATTTCAACATTCAGAAGGTAAACGAACATAGATAGGCAATATAAGCATGCTTGAAATTAATTGGCAACTATTCTTCTCGAGTTTGACGAACCAAATTCAACAAATTTAATCGCCAAGTTGCTTAAGAGTCGACTCCTCTAGAAGTTCTTTAAAGAATATTCATGCATAAATAATCTGAGTTTGTAATGATCTAGTACTTACTAGTACATGAATTTTATATATCTTGGTGTAAAATTTACCTAAGAAAAAATAGCACCCAGTATGGCCGATGAAATCATTGCAACTCCACCAATTCTTGCTAATAAGTGCGAACCCAACAGCTCTCATGAGCATGCTTACCTGATAAAGTAAACAAAATATAAAATATGATATTCAGGGTAGACTTTCACATAACTACAAAAAGTTACAGTTGATAGATAGATTGGAGAAACAAGTTTTAAATTGTTAACAAAATGTGCATTTTAACGAGGAGGCCATATTATCCTCGCCTATCACATCACTATGATGAATTATGCGTGAGTAGCATATGTGAAAGTGTGACGTAGCTGGATGATGTACGCTTGACTCAAACTTGGTGTCGTCGTAAACGTACAAAAAATACTCATAATTTGCAGCATTTATATTTGCTCAATAAGCGAAAGTTCGATTTTATAGATTGACTTTCGATTGAACATATAATTCCTACTAACTCCTGGGTGTTTAGTTATTGATTCAGACCACATATTATTTTAAAAAAATGGTAATAATGTCCAATTGGATTTAGAGAATAGATTTTCAAGGGCGGGGTGCGTTCGGAGCCCGCAAATTACAGACCTGTTACTTTGTTGTCCGCCGTATCCAAGGTACTCGAAAGGATCGTGGCAAAAAACTGAGCAAATACCTTGAGGAAAATAAGCTATTTTCGAGAGCCCAACACGGTTTTAGAAGGGGATACTCCTGCCTTACTAACCTTCTCCTCACCCTTGACGACTGGACTCGAGCAGTGGATGCTGGGGATACTATCCATGTATGTTACCTCGACATGTCGAAAGCATTTGACCGTGTAAACCACAGTATTCTCTTGCAGAAGCTGGAACGTTGTTGTATCACTGGCAGTCTGTTAGCATGGTTAGAAAATTACCTGACTGATCGGTTTGTTCAAGTCTCTGTGGACGGTGCTCTATCGAAGTCGGTAGCCGTGACAAGTGGAGTGCCTCAGGGATCCGTCCTCTGACCAATCCTCTTCGCGCTTTATGCTAATGACATACCAGCTCTCATCAAATGCAAGATCGTACTGTTCGCGGACGATATAAAAGTTTGGTCTAAGATAAGTAAGTCGGAGGACTGCGAACTGCTCCAGAAGGATCTGGACAACCTCCAGGCTTGGTCCCTAAAAAATCGCATATTTTTCAATTTCCAAAAGTGGCACATGTTAAACATTGGCAAATATGTGGAGTACCAGTATTTTCTTGGAACACACAGCCTCTCGTGGACCATGGAACAAAGGGACTTGGGTGTGTTAATAAGCAATACCCTAGGGATGTCGAGCCACTGCAACTACGTCTATCGCAAAACATCACAGAAATTGTCACTCCTAAAGAGAATTTTCGGTAGGTTCTCAAAACAGACAATTCCCTGTATTATAAATACGTACATCAGGCCCACGATGGAATAGGCGGTTCAAGCATGGTCGCCATGGCTTAAAAAAGATGTTGCGACTTTGCAACGAATATATCATCGAGCTACCAAACTTGTCACTGGACTCAGCCGGAAACCCTACAATGAGCGAATCATAACGCTAAATTTATTTGATTATCCACGTCGTCGTCTCCGAGGGGATTTGATTTTGGTTTACAATATATTGAATACTGAAAATGCTTATTGAATCTACGGAGCTCGCATAATACAAGAGCTCACACATTTACTCTAACTGTCCCTCACTCGAGACTAAACTGCAGACTACATTTTTTTGCCGTGCGAGTTTGTTTTACTTGGAACAATCTGCCAGATAATGTTGTGAACTCACCAAACCAGCAAACTTTCAAGAGAAGCCTTGATGCCTATTTGACCCTAAACCCGTGCATCGAAGAAAACTATACATCTTAACACCATACACCTACATTTGTTATCCCACCAATCGAAAACAATTTCTGCCCGTGGATATTTACTTGATCCTTGAACTGCCCAGTAAGCAATCTAATCCCATTTTTGCTTGTTATATTATTCGTTGTTGTCATATTATTCTGTGTTTTTTGTAAAGCTATACGCTTTTTAGACCATTAAAATTGAATTGAATAGAAATGTCTCATTTATGTACACGAGTATTCAACAAGCAACTTAATTTCAGCACAAAAATATTATTGAAATTAATGCAGAATTCATTTTAGCGCGGCAGATTCCAAAAGGTCAATCGCGACTCCGTATAAAAAACAGATTATAATTTTCAACCTCATATGTGCATGCAAAATCAAAAGATTTCCTGAAATTTTCTGTTTACAAATTTTAGAAGAGATATTTGCTTCGCGTAATGAAGAATTATCAGCAGGTAATAATGACCTCGTGTAGAGGTTGTGCAACATCGGATGTAATAATTGGTCACCCAGTCACATTCACGCAAGTGTCGACTGATAATCATGCTTCGAATTAAATGCTATAGTGTACGTCACAGCCTAACAGCTACCCTATTGCCTTATTTAATCAGACACATTTTTTCGGAAGACCGGGTCATTTCTTAGAGGAAGTTTCTTAAACTTAATATTTAACTACATTGGGTAGTACCGAGTAGAAACGTAAGCGGAAAGCCTAGAATTAATAACTTAGCAGTCACTGTATTTGAGGCTGTAGGACAATGTAAACCAAGATATTGAAAACTAATGAATCATTCAAAACCTGAGGCACAGAATGAATCACGAGATATTCTCTGATGTAGTACTTGGAAGCGCTAATCCACCTTGTTGGAAAAGGTCATCTTGTTTCACTTCTGGGGCTTCAAAGATAGGCTTACTAAAGATGGTCAATTAATTGTTAGTGTTGAGATCCTTAAAACGTGAAATGTCATTATTTTAGAGTTACAACGCGGGTATTCTAGTATGGATAAATTAATTTTTGTTTGAAGCCAGATTTTTATGAATAAGTAGCATATGACGGAAGCACAAGGCCGGTTTTGCGGTTGTTACCGCTCATCAGGTAAGCGTATCCGTGACCTGACATTCGAACGCCGAGCTGACTTTGTGCTAAACCTCGAAGTTGCAAATAGTATGGATAAAGTCTGTATTCTTTTAATACCGAATGATTTATGTTTATGTTTTGGAATCGATTTTGGGTAATGTCATCCCAATGAATTCCTAGTAAATTCGCGACTTTCCGATTCCGAAAATTGGCCGAAATCTATACTTATATTTTCCGAAGAACACACCGTTTAATATATTCTTTCTGCGTTTATTTGGAAAAATCAAACAATTTAACCTATGAGACATAATCCTGGGATTGCAATCAATTTTGATTAAGATGTATTGTATAAAATTTGATTTTTTACTATTCAAATCACTATCGACATAAATTGTCACAAAAAGTTAAATAGACATGGTCCTCCTAACCATTCATTCATCAATGTGCATTATCTTCCATTAAGTGTTATTTCAAAAGAACTACGTTAATACGAAGTTGACCCTGATTCCATTTTTATGCATTATCTGTAATTAGTTTTAACTGGACACAGAATTGGTTTCAAGCTTAACAACGCACATCAAATGATAAATGGGGAAAGCCGATGTTTGGTGTATGTTTGAACTCACAAAATGTTTATGGTAAAAGCAATCAACTACAACACTATATATTTGGGGGAATATAACGCATTAAAAGAAACAAATTTGTAATTGTAAACTACACAATAACAAAAGAATGTTATCAGTTGCAGCTCACCACACAAACGATTATATTCTTCATTTTAATCATCGTATTTCATAGTTGATTGGTGTCCACTTGAATGAAGGAGATGTAGCAGCTGAAAAAAGGATAGATAAATAATCCGACAATACAAAGTCTTACCACACACGAAGAAGACAAAGAACGGCAAATAAGGGTATATTTGTAGTAGACCAAAAATATGCCTGCATTATAGAAAATACAACAAAAATGAATGAATTCACTAAAAGACCAAAATAGCAAATGTCCAACGAAAGACCAACTGAAGTCCAACGAAAGCGAGATAATCCAGACAGAAAAATCCAAGAGATGGAATTCAAGGTGCAGAATGCGCTAAAATGTTCGAGGATCCGTTAATCACATTTCCCATACGTAGTAACTCACACAAACTTCGCAACTACGGAAGAAGACAACGTCTGAATATTTAAAATTATTTAAACGCCAGAAAGTGTATTTTACAAACATTTAATCTTGTAAAGCAATCAATGCCAAAAACGAATGCTTGTGTACACAGTGTTAAGATAAAAGAATCACTACATATTATAATTATGACCATGGTACACTAATAGGTAAACACATACAACGGTAGTGTACAATTTAGAGAATGCACAAAGTAGCGTGAAACGTACACAAAGTAAGAAATACAATGGATGACGCTACAAATTAGCCATAAAACGTACACTATTGAACCATATATATATAATTGAAAATTCTATTCTTCTATGCTGATCATCATGGAAATTTAATTTAGTTTAGTTTAACTGATATGAATTTGGGGATAAATTGCAGTTAAAAAACTAAAGATAATCCATTCAAATTACCTATTTAAATATAAATCATATGAACCATAATAACATCGACAATTTACTAAATTGAACAGCTAATTAAATCTTACCATAATTAAACCGCTTAAAAGTACTTTTCATAAATCTTCTGCCTACATCTGTAAGAATTATTATCCTTCAAAATATTTTTGTAAAATTTCCAATGTAGGTTTTTATCCATGAAAGTTTTCCATCATGAAGCTTGGTTTCGTTTTGTTTGAAACAACATAAGACATTCCAACGCAAACTATGAGCAAACTTCTGGCAAACCCACATGTTTATTGAGCTCAGATTGCAAGATTTCAAATCAATGATCTGGATTTTGTCTTCCTTTTCGTTTAATCACACTGCTCCAATTTATATCGGACGAGAAGAAATAAAACAATAATTGTTATTGGTAAAGAAACGCATAACATTCAAAGGAATATGTGAGTCTGTATTTCATGACAGATTTCATATACGCGTATTTTCCATATTCTATTATACTATCAGTATAAACATAAAAGTTGACTCTTTGCCTTGTTTTACCACTACGTAGTTGATGAGCCTTTAACTATACCTTCCTTACACTCCACAACTGGCAAGCCCATGAAAAATAATTTCTGTTTACTATATGGCTGTTGAACCCGGAAATAATTAAGTTTTATCTTCAAAACAGATTTGGTAAGCTAGTCAGAAATATGAGTCATTATAATATTTCATACTCTCTTGATCATCTATTCTACAAAATGTTCAACGAAATTCCTTTATTCAACCACATCTCAAGCAGCACTCACACCGTCCATTCTCGATCTTGTTTTGACTAGCGAGGAAAATGTCATCGAGGATATCCGTTATGAAGCACCTCTTGGAAAGAGTGATCATGTAGTCATTGTTTTCGACTATATAACTGAAGCGATAAGAGCAAGTGATGCTCAGAAGTTGATAAGAAAAATCGATACGGTTGCATTATCAATGTCTCTTCAAGAAGTCATCGACTGGGCACCGATTAGCACTGATGTCCAACAATGCTGGTCATCGATACTTCAGAAAATCAACCGAAAAATAGAACTCCACTCAAAATATGTTTCAAAACAACTGAAAAAGGATTCAAATTCGTGATCCGGAGTCGAACACGGAAATGGATAAAGGTGAGAAACTGTGCGTGGAGAAGCCACGTACTGCATTCAACACCTGAATCTTGGGAATCTTACCGTTTGTTGAGAAACAAAGTTACTAAACTTGTCCAGGAGGATAAAGTATCAAATGAATCTGATGGATAAAATTGAACGAAATCCAAAGCTTCTCTTCAGATCGTGAACAGAAAGGCCAGGGTAAAGCCAGGTGTTTCCGCTTTACTTACTACAACTGGAACTACATCCACAGCTCTCGAAGCCGCTAACGAACTCGCTCAATTTTACTCTAGAGTGTTCTACCCTAACGAGCGCGTATCCTACGATATACCTGCATTCAGGTCGCAGAATACAATACACGAAATCGTTGTGAAACCCGAGAGTGTCCTGGTAAAGCTACGCGGGTTAAATACAAAAAAATCCCCGGGTGCTGATGAAATAACACCATTCATCCTAAAGCACTGCGCCCATGCTCTATTCTCACCACTCTCTGACCTTTTCAACCTGTCCTTGAGTTGTAGCACGGTTGCTAATGACTGGAAATGTGGACTAATCACTCCGATATACAAAGGAGGGAACCGATCTGATGCGTCTAACTACAGACCAGTCACGTTGTTGCCAGTGGTCTCTAAAGTTCTCGAACGACTTGTGGCCGACGAACTTATCAAACACTTGGAACAAAATAAGCTTCTTTCCATCGCACAGCACGGATTCAGGACAAGACACTCCTGTCTCACCAATCTTCTCATAACTCTTGATAATTGGACTCGAGCCGTGGACGATGGATGCCCTATCCATGCGTGTTACTTGGACATGTCTAAAGCTTTTGATCGTGTTAACCACATCATACTGCTACAAAAATTGGAGCAGCTCGGGGTATGCGGCAGATTATTGGCCTGGATAAAGGACTACTTGACTGGTAGAGTTATAAGGGTTAGAGTTGATGGGGCACTATCAAGCCCAGTAGAAGTTACAAGTGGCGTACCTCAAGGCTCAGTCTTGGGGCCAATACTCTTCCTCGTGTACGCGAATGATATACCTGAAATCGTACGCAGAAAAATCATTTTATTTGCGGATGACATCAAAGTCTGGACTAGCATACGCACCATAGAAGATTGCGAAATTCTGCAAAAAGATCTCGAAGCACTTCATAATTGGTCCTTGCGGAACTGCTTACCATTCAACATCCAAAAATGTAAAATGTTGAACGTCGGTAAATCATTCGAATTCTCATACTCTCTGGGATCTCAGCAACTTTCCATGGGTTACTGAAGAGAAAGACCTGGGCGTGTGGATTAGCAGTAACCTGAAGTCTTCACGGCACTGTTCTGTTGTATACAAAAAGTCCTGCCAAATCTTAGCATTGCTCAGAAGGATCTTCGGTCGTTTCTCAAAACAGATACTCCCACGTATAATTAACACCTATATCAGACCAACAATGGAGTATGCTGTTCAAGCATGGTCCCCATGGTTACAAAAGGACATGACCTTGCTGCAACGGGTATATCACCGCGCTACAAAGCTGGTGACCGGGCTATACAACCGGCCATACGAGGAGCGGATCGCAACACTTAACCTCTTTGACTTTTCGTACCGTCGTCTCAGGTGTGACTTGATCCTGCTTTTCAATATTCTGCATACAGTGGATCACCCACTCGAACACCTGTTTCATCGGCAAGAAGCACGTGGTAGCAGATCGCATGGATACAAGTTAATTATTCCACACTCCAGATCAAATTGTCAAAGGTTTTTCTTTGCTGTCAGAGTCTGTTTTCTATGGAACTCACTGCCCCCACATATCATTTGCGCAACAAGCCTGAACATGTTCAAGGCTGAACTTGACAAGTATATGTTGACTAAACCCAACATTGCACCTGAATACACGTGCTGACTTTCCTTGTGTGGTTACTGTAAAGTATTTACTTTTTGGACCATTAAAACTTTGAATAACTTTGAATAACTTTGAATTCACTTTAATTTGACCAACATCTGTTTTTCAAAAATATATTCATTCTCACTTCGATTACCATATTATAAAATTAGTTGTAATTTCAATTCTACATTATGCAAAATGACTATGACACTGTTACCCTTTAGTTGTTCCAACCGTAAGGATTGTTTCATCTTAGTTGAAGCACGATTCGGAAATTATCGGAATAAATCTCAAAAGCTCAGTATAGGGATAATGTATACCCTAATCTACTTGTCTACCGAGCTGTTAAACGTGCTCCATTAAAACCATTCGATGCGCTTTACTACAAGTTAAATAGACCTACCCTGCACCGTTCCTGTATGTCTGACGAAGCACGACTGCAACAACTGTTATATCTCACATATTTAAAGGACAAAATTCACTCAAAACTTATGAGACATATGAGATCTTATGTTTTCAAAAACCTCATCTTTATTGCACGTGTGTAACACAAGTTATTTAAGTCTCATGCAACTAACTTTGAAGCCCTTATCTCAATGCACCATGTAAATGAGTCGCACAAATTGATAGCATTTACTATTTATAAAGCCCTAAAATGATTCATTCAGAACGCGAACGTCCTAACATTCACTGTGGATAATTTACGAACTTGTCTTTCGTATCGCACACGTTGAAGAAGCGCTTGAGGGGTGCATTCCAATCCAATCAACTGCGCCAACAAGACAACTCAATCTCTCAGCAAACCATCCCCGAAATTGGAATCACAACTAAATACACTCGACTTACACGGGGTGAGTATTAACGCCGTTTGTACATTACATAGTACGCCTAATAACAACACAAAGCGTTACATAGGGCCATGCACCTTTCCAACCCAGACCATTACCATCGCTGAAAACGCAGAATAATAGAAACTACGCCCCTCTAATATACGGTAATCATCACGAATACATGTGAATTCTAAGAAATCAGGCACCTGAACATTACGCAGCAATCACGAAAAATTGAATAAGCCCAAACTACATGATAAGTATTCCTTACCCTTTACCAAAATATCCTCAATGGGTGCCAAAAATTCATTTAAAATCGGGCTGATAAATAAAACAAAATTTAATTAAGTTTCACCGGGTCAACAGAACGGAGGGATTCAAAGTGTTCCAGTCTATGTACGCTCATTCGGCTGACAGACATCTCAATGGACAGCAGAGAACAAAAAAGCGCTGAAGTCAAATGCCCCTCAAAACCGTCGGAGCAGTACACCAAAATGTGACGGATGAAATTGACCGCGTAATATAATCACACCGGAGTCAGAAGACGCTAAACAAACTCACGCGGCAGTTACGTCTATCTTAAAGCCAACACACTTTAATGTCCTGTCTATACCTCGGCTTTTCAAACCTCGATTTCCAGCACAAGAGTCGTTGACGCAGTAAAAAGATAGAATATCAGTCGACTCTAATGACATAATTTGCAACCGACAACTCGGCATGCCTGACACATTTACGCTGGTAATAAAATATTGTTAAGGATTATTATGAGATGCATTTTCCTTTCATAAATAGGAGATACGTTCCGTACAAAGAAATTACTTGGGAAATTTGAATATGTGGCGGAAGATTTTTTTCGAACGAATTGTCTTGTAATGCACTGAAGTCACTCGCAGATTAAAACAATCATCGATGCTGTTGATTCGCCAGCATATACTCATGCCACAAACGAACATAATATTCGTAACGCCGTTATGCTCTAGCAAAAAGTTCATGTTGATCAGAAGACCAATATCCACGCAGAAATATATCGAATAACTTGTTTTGAGAATGGTGGTGGATAGTGTTGGATATACAAGAATAAATCATTTATCATTTATCATGAAACGAAACCCTAATGGGTATTTTTTGTTTATTGTACACTTCTCTTTTTGTATGAAATTTCGACGGAGATATTTTATGTTAAATTTTGGTGATTGGACGATGTAATAATTCACCTATAATGATTTTCACATACAAACGAAAGTTATTTGATTGATATACGAGCATTAAATGAAGAATTTCAAGTGCTGATTTGATTATCTATATGTTCGTTTGTAATTAATATTCAAGATTCGTGTTTTTCCAAAATATAGGAAGAGTTATAATATGGCAGACACTTTAAAGGTGGACGAAATCAAGTATATACACTGGATTTTTTATGCTCCAGCTAAAATAACTGCTTTCATTTCGAGATCCCTAACAAACGTGATTCTGAGCGTCTGAGTATGCTTCGGATGAAACCCGTGATAGTGTGCACGATGGTCAATAGCTACATTCTTTTCAGTATGGAAAAATTTGCGAGTTTTGTCAATGTGGGTCCAAAAAATGATTCTCTTTCTTTATATATCGTAATATTGTGCAAACAATTTCGACAATGGCTTGCATAAAATGACGTAAGGCAAGCACATGCAAAGGATGATCTTAAACGAAATCGATTTAAAACTGTCGAAGTGAATTAATGCTTATTTACATAAAATCACATGTGACAAATACATACTCACACATTTCTTCAAATTTCGTGACTGCAAAATATTCAGAGCACAAGGCTTAATTAAAATACAGTATTAGACATTCACTATAGCATGTTTTATCTGTGCAGGTCTACTTCATTTGTGTAACGTTGTAGAATCTGATCCGAATTGAGTTCAAAAGGAAGTCACGTTAGTATAGAATAAGTAACGCTTTACTTATCTAGAACGAGAGTACATGAGCTAAAATGTAAATATGAAAGTTTAGTAACTGCATGCAAAAGGTGTACATCACAAACAAGTAACAATCATGACATTCACCCCGGCTTTGTTTTGAGTCAGCTCGTACGATTGAAGGCCAAATTAATTTTAGGCTTCACGATTTCTCAGATCGTAGGGGCGAACCCGTTGCTGCTTTTCTAGTAGTTCCGGGTAAGTAGGGATAAGGGCTTCATGCGATGACATCGGCAACATCTCCACTGATCGGGAATTATTGTTGTGGTCTTCCTGTGTTACATCCGAGGTCCTTTGTTCGATGTTTGTATCGGAGTCAGGATGATCACAAGGGTCTGTTGTCGTTTCCCGAACTGTTGGGGCTAAACGGCGGAGTGATACAGTTTCCGTTCTGCCATCTTGATGAGCAATACGAGCGTAATGAGGGTTACAACTCAGAAGCTCCACTTCTTCCACCAACGGTTGATACTTAGATGACCGATCGCATCGCTGCAGGAGGACCGAACCTGGCGTAGTTAGCCAAGAAGGCAGAGAGGTCCCAGAACAAGAGCGTCGAGCATATTGAAACATGCGTTCATGAGGTGTGTGGTTCGTAGATGTGCACAGCAATGACCGGAGGCTGTGTAGAGCATCAGGTAAAACAGTCTCCCAACGAGTTATCGGTAAATTATGAGTTTTCAGAGCAAGGCTGATTGTTTTCCAAAGTGTGCCATTGAGACGTTCTACCTGGCCGTTGCCTTGTGGATTATATGCTGATGTGTGACTCATGGCGATTCCTTTCTTCAGTCAGAAAGTTTTTGAGTTCAGAAGACAAGAATGACGAACCCCTGTCAGAGTGGATATAGGCAGGCATCCCGAACAATGTGAAAAGTTGTGTGAGACAGCCAATCACAGTAGCTGATGACATATCCGCACATGGAAAGGCAAAAGGAAATCGAGAGAATTCGTCTATTAATGTTAACAAATATCGATTTCGAGTACTTGAAGGTAAAGGACCTTTGAAATCTATACTTAGACGCTCGAAAGGCGGTGTGGCTTTAATGAGGGTACCGGAAGACCTGAAAAACCTTGGCTTTAGTTCAGCACACACTCTGCAATTGGCAATGACTCGTTTGACATCGTCTACCGAATAAGGAAGATTTTTGCACCGGACAAAATGAAACATTCGGGTGATTCCTGGATGGCAGAGTGAGGTGTGCAGCTCCTTCAGTTGTTCAGGGTTAGTAATGGACGCACAGATGTTACGTGATAAAGTGTCCGCAACATGGTTTTCTTTACCCGGTCGATACACAACATCATACTTGTATTCGGAAAGCTCGATTTTCCAGCGCTGTATCTTATCGTTTTTGATTTTACTCTTTTGGCTGCCACCATACATAAATGCAACCGAGCGCTGGTCAGTGACCAGTTTAAATGGTCTACCAAGTAGATAGTGCCTCCATTTCCTGATGGATTCAACAATGGCGTATGCCTCCTTCTCTACAGCCGAGTGATTTTTTTCGCTAGGATTGAGTGTCCTCGAGAAAAAGGCAATGGGTTTATGGTTTTGGCTAAGAGAAGCGGCAATGGCGACATCAGAAGCATCTGTTTCGATGACCAATGGTTCATTTTTTTGGTGTGCTGTGCGGTCGCATTATTCCGTGCTCTTGCGTTTTTGGATCTACTTCATTCCCATCTCGTCCTATCTGGATAACTTTTACCTTTTTGGACTCCTCTTAACACAAGCATTGTGTTCATACCATTTTTGGAGGCAGAACAAGCAATCTTAGAAAATCAGTTTTCTACATTTTGAACCAAACTAGACCTACTCGGGCAAGTTTGTGTGCAACACTGAATATTGGATTGAGTTTGCCACCATTCGAAAGAGCTCGCTTTCCCCTTCGCTTGACACATTGGACCGGAAAATCGGATCCAATCTGAAGGAGCTACGACGAATTTCGTTACCCACCTTTCTTGTGGCGAGATTATTCACTCACCCACTTCCAACAACCCTAAATCCGCTTCGGACCCGACTTCGTTTCATACGTGCCAACGCGCGCACACCCATTTACCACACAGATCGATCGATAAATCTTTTCACCCCGGCGTCATGACCTTACGAGCGAAGCCCAGTGAAGGCGGTCACATGTGCAAAATTTGTCGAAAGGCGGTAAGTCACAATGCCCGACACGCTAGTTGTTTTATTTGTCACGATAAAGTTCATATGAAGTGTGATGTTACCCTGACTGCTGATGCTATTGCAATTATCAATAAAAATGAAATGCCAGGAGTATGCTATATCTGTCATGTATGCAGAATTGAACCTAGAAACTGTACAAAGACGACTGCGAGCTCACAGACTGAAACTAATATGGGGTGTTGAATTTAGAGGACCGCATACAGAGAATTGAAGGTTTGATAAATGACTTATTAATTAGCAAACTGAAGCCTAGACTTGAGTGTGGAGATCGTGTTTCATCTCCGTTTCTAAGGAAGCAGGAAGGCAAAAAATGCGATGATGAACATACGGACATTCGACCTAGCAATTCAGAACAACTAAGCCGTTCCCGTGATCCGCATGCCTTGAAAAGGTCTGAAACAAATTCAACAAAATCCGAGAATGAAAAGCGAGCCGTTAAACAACAAATTGATCCCAAAACAGATAATGCTTTGGTGAAACGAAATAACATCTCCACCAATCGTAAGGCACACTTTCTGAGTGTCATTTGTACTGACGTTCCTGAGCCAGAATGCACTCTCTTCAAAGACCGTCAAAGGCATGATGAAGAAAAATGTAAGGAACTGTGTGAACTTATGAAAATTGGAACTGTAGTGCCGTTAGCATTGACTCGTTTAACTAGACGGCGTGATTCACCTCATCAGGATAAACCCAGACTTCTGAGGGTTAACTTAGAAAATGAGCGTGACTTGGAAAACGTACTACTAAATTCTTACCTACTTGGGTCTAACAATTCACTGAATATTCGTATTCATGTTGATATTCCATGGTCCGAAAGGAGGAACAATACATACGACAAAAGAAAGACATCTAATCGCAATCTCATCATCCTCGGAGTTCCAGAACTGGCAGACAATCCTGAGGCTAACGAGCGAGCTGAGCATGACTACAGGCAATTGAGTTTTCTGGCTGATACCATTTTCGTCGAAAAGGCCGTTGTCGTGGATACTTTTAGACTGCCTTCCTCAGCAAACTACAAAGGTAATGGGCCACGTCCATTAAAAATAAACTTCCTAATGAGTACTATGGTTGATACTGTACGTTCCAACTGGAAAAGCTAGAAACACAAAATCCCAAAAGGTGTAATCCTTAGCGATCACATAAACACTGATATAAATGCAGCCAATTCTGCATTAAATACTGTCAGGATTGATGAAGCCCTATCAACTGAACCAAGAAATGTATCTTCAGCTGGGACACAAAATCAGCAATCGAACGCAAAGCCACCCCAAATGACTCCCGAGAGTGGACTGAAGCCAGATAAAGAAATCTTTTTTGGCCAAAAAGAGGACTCGATTTGCGCCTCTCAACCTGAAACGACCGTTATGCAACTCAACTTATCAAAAAACAGAACAGTGCCGACACTTTCGTAGTTGGCGTGACAATGACGGTTGTCTCAGATTATGCCATCACACGACAACATCCATCTTTACTCACCAAAACTGTTATTGAATGCCTATATACCAATGCCTAATGCTTGATCAACAAATTTGCCGAACTTGTCTCTCGGTGTGAGACTAAAAGACCTCAGCTGATTTCCATCACCAAAACGTGGCTGAACCCGGAAATCCACGATTGTGAGTTAGAGATTGCTGGCATGTCACTGCACCGCCGAGGCCGTGCGTCACGTGAAGGAGGTGTGGCACTCTATTATGATCAGAGGCTCCACTGCCAAGAAATGACGAATTTCGACTTGGTGATTCAGGACACGCTATGGTGTTTGTTGACAACGACTCAAGGCGAATATTGCACAATCGGCGTAATTTATCGTCCACCAGCAGCCCCGGAAGTGTATAATACGAATCTACTCGACAAGCTACGCTTGATTTCCTCGAGATATCATACCAGAATCGTGATCATGGGAGACTTTATTCTGCCTAACCTGCTTGATACTAACAAAATGTCTCAGACCTTCACTGCTGCCATCTTCCAGCAGTTGTTTGACGAAATTGCCTCGTACAATCACGTCGAAAGCAATACAAGATACAGATGGAGAGATATGCCTTCAATGCTCGATCTGATCTTGACAACTGAAGAAGACTCCGTAGAAATCATTACATACGATTGTCCGCTAGGTTCGAACGACCATTTGGTCTTGAATTTTGTCTACCCATGTCGAGCAGAGCGAACAAACCATACAACAAAAATCATCAGAAAGGTATACCTATCTAAATTATCAAGCACTCTAAGATTGATTAACGATTGACAAATTGAAGGCATCGGAGTAAAAGAGCATATTGGCCAACATAAACCGGGAAACCAACTCAAACTCAACATTCGTACGAAAACAGTGTGGAAATGCATTTGAATTTAAAATCCACAGTCGCACTCGGAAATAGATTAAATTGCGAAATATGGCTTGGAGAAACTATCGCCGGTTAACCACCGATGCCACATGGGAGACCTTTAGAAAACTACGAAATCAGGTCATTAAACTTATTGCTGAATGCAAAATACAGTATGAAGCTGGCATAATGTCTAAAATAAAAAGGAACCCCAAGCTTCTTAACCAGATCGTGCACAAGCGATGTTCAGTAAAACCAAGAGTTGTGGCCTTGCGGATGCCCTCTGGAATGACCACAAATGCAGCTGACACCGCGGATATTCTGGTGAATTATTATGCTCCAGTATTTTGTCTGAAGGAAAGCGTGGATATAAAACTGGGTCCAGAAATAACGCATCCTCTACGATTGGCCACAATAACGATTGCCAAAGAAGAGGTGCTGGGAACTCTACTATCGTTGAATCCCAGAAAATCCCCTGGTTATGATGAAATAACACCGAATATGCTCAAGCATTGTGCAGAATCTCTACTTGGACCTCTGACTTAGTTATTCTGCGAATCGCTGTCGAAAAGTGTCATACCGACCGAATGGAAATCTGGTATAATATCCATGATTTTCAAAGGCGGGGCGCGTTCGGATCTGGCAAATTACAGACCTGTTACCTCGTTGTCCGCAGTATCCAAGGTGCTCGAAAGGATCGTGGCAAACAAACTGAGCAAATTCCTTGAGGAGAATAAGCTATTTTCGGGAGCGCAACACGGTTCTAGAAGGGGATAATCCTGCCTCACTAACCTTCTCCTTACCCGTGACGACTGGACTCTAGCAGTAGATGTTGGGGATAACATCCATGTATGTTTCCTCGAAATGTCCGAAGCATTTGACCATGTAAACCACAGTATTCTTTTGCACAAGCTGGAACGTTGTGGTATCATTGGCAGACTATTAGTCTGGTTAAAAAATTACCTGACTGATCGGCTTGTTGAAGTCTCTGTTCCCTTATCGAAGTCGGTAGCCGTGACAAGTGGAGTGCCTCAGGGATCCGTTCTCGGACCAATCCTCTTCTCGCTTTATGCTAATGACATACCAGCTCTTATCAGATGCAAGATCGTACTGTTCGCGGACGATATAAAAGTTTGGTATAAGATAAGTAAGTCGGAGGACTGCGAACTGCTCCAGAAGGATCTGGACAACCTCCAGGCTTGGTCCCTAAAAAATCGCATATTTTTCAATTTCCAAAAGTGTCACATGTTAAACATTGGCAAATATGTGGAGTACCAGTATTTTCTTGGAACACACAGCCTCTCGTGGACCATGGAACAAAAGAAGTTGGGTGAGTTTATAAGCAACACCCTAGGGATGTTGAGCCACTGCAACTACGTCTATCGCAAACATCACAGAAATTGTCACTCCTTTAGAGAATTTCAGGTAGTTTCTCAAAACAGACAATTCCCTGCATTATAAATACGTACATCAGACCCACGATGGAATATGCAATTCACGCCATGGCTTAAAAAAGATGTTGCGACTTTGCAACGAATATATCATCGAGCTACCAAACTTGTCACCGGACTCAGCCGGAAACCCTACATTGAGCGGAAAAAATTAAAAAAATAAACAAATCGCAATAAAATTCATGCCAGGAAACTTTATACAGTGATTGAGGACCATGCGGGTTGCAATAAGTAACGTCAGAAGAATGAGGGGACGTATTAGACAATAATTAAGATCTCAGATTTAGGTGAACATATGTCGACGAATCCAAACATTGAAACAATATATTCTGTTCGATTTTCTCTATCGACAAATTAGAGGAGACCATATCTTACTTTGCAAAACATTCCATACCCCGAACCATCCCTTACAGGATTTATTCACGCGAAGGGATACGAGGAATTATCGGACCCATGAATATGTGCTGGTCGTACCCCATTCCCGCCTTAACTGTAGAAGGTATTTTTACTCTGTCCGTGTCTGTTTTACTTGGAACAGTTTACCTTCAACCGTTGCTCACGCCACTAACTTGCATGACTTTAAAACGAAATTAGACGAATTTTTATTGCATTATTCGTTTCCAGAACACTAATATACTGTTTAATCTATGTTCTTATATTGTTTATACACTTAAATTTCAATTTTTACCATCCTATGGTTGTTGTTAAGCTTGTTGCTTTTTAGACCTTTAAAAACCTTGAATTACCTTGAATAAAGCTTTGAACCAATGCATCGAAGTAAACTATACATATTTACCCTATCAAACCGGTTGAAAACCATTTCTGCTCTATGTATTTTTACGTGATTCCTGAACTAATCAGTAGGCAAACAAAACCCGTTTTACTACCTATGTAATTGTAATTCGCATATTATTCTGTGGTTTTTGTAAAGCTATGTGCTTTTTAGACCATTGAATTGAATTGAATTGAATTGAACTTTGAGTGCTATTAAAGGTAAACAAGTTGCGCTTGTATACCACTGTTGGATAAGGTTGGTACGACCAACCTGTTCAATCACATGAGCCCACACTCATGTAGACTGGGTTCGAACCCATGATCATGAACAAAAAAGCTCATTTGCATGCATCAACATCAACACACACACACACCCCACGAACGGTTTCGTGCTGTTTGCACTCATCAGGTAGAGACAGTAGGATTAGGATCCTACAAAATGCAATTCAAGGTTTTTAATTGTCTAGAAAGCAACAAGCTTAACCAAAATCATAGGAAAGTAAAAATTGAAATGTAAGTAAATAAAACGAGATTAGGAATTAGATTAAGCAGTATATATAATTGTTCGGAAAACGAATGATTCAATGAAAATATCGTCTAATTTCGTTTCAAACTCATGCAAGCTTTTGGAGTGAACAACGGTAGAAGGAAAACGGTTCAAAGTAATGGTGATGTTTTAGCTGGAGGAAGCAGGATGTACCTATGTCACGTCAATCGAAGCTAAATCACGTTCCGCTTCAAAATTTTATTACGTTTTTTTATGCGCAGACTCCTGGATACTCGATGCATCGTTAAGCACGTCAGATCCCGCGTTTATAAAAATAAGCTTCTTGTAAACATTCCAAGTTATAGGCAAATATTCTATTTTATGGATTATAAAATTTTTTGCACAAGATTTTATCGTGAATCTGCACCCGTGAAGACGTAGTCCAATATATTCATTGGAACAATTATTAATATTGCCTATGTTCTTGGGGCTAAAGTCTCAGTGATGAAACACATATGAATTGTTGCGTCGAACCATCTGAAAGCCTAAGCTGCATCAAAAATAGTTTCGAAATTTGTATAAGGAATGACCGTGTCGTCATTTCTGTTCCAGTACTAGTCATAAACTCACCAAATGTGCCGGTCTGGAGAACAGTTCATAAACACTTAATTGCGATCGGTGGACGGTAGCCCAGTTCGTCAAGGCGTGGGACTACAATGGTGATGGCCGGGGAATCGAATCCCACCCGAAGCGGAGGATATGTACTGCTGATGAGCTCAAAAAAAGCGAAACTCGAGTCCAGTGCTTCCATTATGGACCGTCGTGATCAACTTTGTGAATAGTTCGATGTGCTTGGTACGGATGAGTATTCACAAAAATAAACTCACCATATGTTTGGAATTGACCTGATTGTGATGTATGTTAGCAGTATAAGAGCCAGCTATAATAGGCACATGGCAGCACCAGCTGGGGAACTGAGGTGAGGGTAGCGTTACTTGGAACCTTCAAAAAATAAACGACCAGTCTATCTTTACCATCACTTGAAAACCATTTTTAGAGTGTTTTCAGAGAGAACAGCTTATCAATAGTAGGATGATACAGTGTGCAAAAATGTTGTGGCACCGTCATCAATACGGAACCAGTGCAACTATCATGTGGGTAATTTCGAAGAACAATGAAATCATCGAAACGCATTTCTGAACAGATAACGATGTAACCATGATATTTCTAACTAAGTTCCATGCATATGTATTTACCACTTCGTCCGATTTACGGCCGACTGAAAATCGTTGCGTTTAGGCACTCTTCATTTGTCATACGCCAAAGAAATATTCGTTGATATTTTTGAAATACAAATGAAGATTGTGTCCTATTCGCATTCTCCGTTTTTAGGAAAAACTGTGTTTGGCGTTCCGTGGATAGGTTTGCTTTCCCACCGAAACCTGTGGAATATGCTTGTTTAGGTTACATGAATTTTTGGGTTTCTTTCAAAGAGAAGTTTCTTGAGGAATTCCAAAGTCGTGCGTTCGTAGTGAGATGCCCTAATTATTAAACCTTTTGCAATGGTGACTATTTATATTATATATGTGCACTACTTATTTATACACAGTAGGCAAACAGATAAGATAGTGACTCGATTCGAAATATAATGAAAGTCGTCACCAAAAATATGCAAGGGGAAAATGAAATAACTCGTAAAAAATTGAGGTTCCAAGCCATTACATGTGGTGGTTAATGATGGAAAATTTTTGTCCAAATAAAACACTGGACGGATAAGATTTTATTTAGTTATGCTTGCGCAAAAACGTCAACGTTATTATAAAAATGTCTTGACAGCATCGTCATACCGAGCAACTTATATTCTCTTCTATACTGTAAGGTATGCATATAGATAACATAAACAACGGGGTATCTTGCATATAGTCGTCAAGTGACGAATTAAATATAAGCATATTATTGTAGTTTATCGAATTGACAGTACTAACAACGCACGCGTGTACCTGATTAAACATCTGCGTTAGTTTCATTTGGACAGTGTTAACCTCCAAAATTCAAGCATGACCTGTGATTTTTCACGGAGTTTGAAGTTGTAATAAGTAATCTCGATAATGGGAAACAGTGGTAAGGACTTAATATACAAAGGTAATGGTCAACTAGCATTATTCTTCGATGAAGGGCCTTTGTGTCCATTCGTCTGAAGCACTTGGCGAATGGTGTTTATTTTGTAACACATCAACAAGCTTATACACTCGATGATACAATCGATCTAGAAGCTAAATATCTTTCTTGAATCATGATTTCCAGGCTTGGTCAACATAGTCTAGATTCATGTGTGTACATGTATTTCAAATTAAGGGAAACGATTCCATTGAATAAATCCAAGCATCTGCCGTAAAATGTCTAACAGATAAGAAATGCGTTTGTAGACCATTTTTCAAATTACCACAAATGCAAACTCCAAGGTGCTTTTCTTCGATTTGTTTGCGTACGTTTTCCTGAAAGTTTGCGTTAATAATCGATATTCTCTACAGCTGTGGGTTCTGATGTAAGTTGTAAGTCCAAGGTAGACAG
>JACCGJ010017714.1:0-12522 GCA_013407085.1 Atriophallophorus winterbourni
CTTGAAAGTACTGTTACATAGGGTGCATACAAAGAACCACAATGCTCAAACACAGAATCACAAAGTGATTCGTGGTCAAGCACTCAAGGCGCTTATGGATGACCAAAGTAATGTGTTGCTCACATTAATAAAATATAACATGGTGCAACTGAACTCGTAAGTGGTTGCCAGAAACTAACCTACAAGGAACAACTGTAAAAGATGAGCCTCCCCAATAACTTCAAAAATGCCTTTGGAGTGATGTGATAGTACAAAATATTACATACCCCACATAATCTTTCAACATATTTCTTTCGAATACCGTCAGTTACAATATATACGCAGCTGCACTACAAATTCCCCATTCCCGTATTAACTGTCGCCGAAATTGTTATTCTGTACGTGTCTGTTTCCTTTGGAATGACCTCCCGGAAACTATTGTTACTGCTCAAAGCGTCGAAACGTTCATTCGAAATTTGGACATGTATTTGATGACCAACGATTTAACGACACCTGCGTATGGACTCATCGTAAATATTCAACTGAACTATACTTGGCATTACATGATTATTTGATATTTCTTTTTCATGAACGAATATTTACGATGGTATAATAATTGTGAAGATTTGCTTTTAGTCATCATGATATTCTTGAATCATTACGTTTGACACAAAGATCATCGTTATTCACGGTAGAAGGATTGGTTTAATACGTCCAAAAATTAGTTTTCTTATCAACACCGCCTTAAATTTGAAGCAACCGAGCAACGAAAACAACATTCGGCATTGATCGGCACTGGGTAGCATTCCCGACTTCTATCAATCAGAATTATCGCCTAATACCCCACAACATTGACACGTGCAGTCCACTACGTTTTAATCTATCATGTATAGTGCTGGGTGAGGCGACCTCTGTAATGTCCTTCTCCGAACAGTGCTTGCCGTGACATGTTATAACCTTAGGCCTCAATGTCCTTATCCGAACATGCGTTATCTTACTCTGCACACCCCTTTTTGTTCTCCATACAAGCACTGGCCTTGTCAAGCTCTAGGACCTACGAACCTGTGTCCTGAGTCTCGACTTGTTCGTTTCATAGCCAGCTTGTGTTCTATTCTCTGTCTCAGTGGGATTGGTCTCTCATATAATCTAGTTGATCACCTGGCACAACTGTCTCTCGTATCCAGCACATAGTCGTCACGCATAGTTAACTAGCAGGCGGGGCAGCCACCGTATACACAATGACAACCCAGAATCAACTTGTGCAGTTACGGATTCGAGATAACCTAATCCAAACCTACAGAATGTGGATCCTCACCAAACTCATCGTTGTGGGCTTACAATTGAAATACCACACTTCTATACTAAATTTAGTCGAAACGTTTACCGTGCATGATTTCTCTGGAACCCTGTATCATTTGAATCGCGTTAATCAATTATAAAAACAAACGTGCGATACTTCTGGGTCGAGTAATTATGCGTTGACAGCGTTTTGCTGATAATTCTCATAATACTCAAACAAAACAAAGGAATTCCTTTTAGGTATTTCTCACCAAGCTCTACATTGCAAGCGCACGAAAATAGAAATGGATCTGATCGACATCAACTATTAAACAATAATCAACATCACGTGTTGTTACTTAAAATAATGTCCACATGGTTGTTCGTCAAATGTAACGAGAGAGATCACTAACTCATTGTTTCTGGACACACAAGTTCGGCCTAAAGATCTTCCTGGCAATCACACAGCTGTTCAAATGAACAATTCGTCGCACGTTGCGACGAACCGTGTAAACAACTGAGAACGCCAGCTCAGGATTTAGTCGGGGGCCATGGTCAATCAGATGAGTTAGATTCGAACTATTCACTCGAACAGCTGCCACAAAATCCGTTTGAAACCCTAAATATTACGGATTGTGATTGTCCTCGCCTGTCGTTTCGGCTCCTTTATTGTGCTGAACAGTGATGTTCTGCTTATCCTCCGAAAGCTCTGGATTAGCCTTCGTCGCCAATGCACCTCACAACTCAAAAATATTTCCGTTTAGCCGATATTAGGACGCGAGGGCCGAAACCGGTAGTAGAGTTTGAATGTGGGATGCGAGAAAAGCAAAATTCCATGACGATTATTGGATCTAACGAAATTTACACAATGTTATACGTGTATGCCACTGTTTTATAAGATTTTTACAAAGAGCCACGGTGTTAAAACACAGCATCAAAGTGATTCCTGGTCAAGCGCTTATAAAAGACCAATATAATGTGGTGCGCACATCCCCATCCCTAGCACACCACTGCCAGTTTTTGGCTGTTTGTCGTCATCAAGTGGAGACAGTAAGATCAGGTTCAGTGATCTTTAAAACAGTGGCAAACAAAAAATGTTGTACTTGCGTGGCGTATAAAACAGTGGCCTCCAAGTATAGCATTGTTTACAACTTTACCAGTTTCAAGGTTCACAGAACCTGATCTTTATGTCTACACCTAATGACAGCAAACAGCCAGAAACCGGTAGTGGTTTGCAAGGGATGGGGATGTGAGCACCACAATATATTGAAATTTACATTCATTGCATTTGAGGATCGCTTGGCACCTCCATCTGATGACAGCAAACAGCCAGAAACCGGTTGTGGTGTGTAAGTGCGGGGGATGTGGGTAAAACTTTAATTAAGATATGACCATACGAGTTAGGGAGAACTTTCTCTCGGCCATTCACTGTGCAAAGCGACGCCTGCGAGAAGCAGATAAAACTCTGAGTTGCTAATAGCAGATCACGCCGTCATCGTGCAATTGACATCGTTCATCTGAGTGCTTCCTACGCTTAGAGCGTTGCGGGAGAGTTTGTTCCTCTCAATTCGGACTGTTTAGTCACCCGAAAAGCGGTGAAGCATGAAAACCTTATGCATTTATGATGTACATCCATGGTCGACATCGATCGAAGTAAGCCAACAACAACAACAACACGAGAACAACCTCCACCAAAGACAACATTCTTCTACGGATGACGAGTTTGAACAAAAATCTAACCAATCAGATTTAAGACGGGCAATTTGAGTGCCGATCAATAATGACGATCGATAAAAAATATCTATTTCAAAAACTAAAATCCAAAAAAAGATAGAAATGCATTTTCATGGTTTGCGAAGTTGAATAAGACATCCTTGAACAAGAGTGCCTTCTTGTTCATAGTGTGACAGCGTACGACTGAGATCTAGGGTTGAACCAGATACGGTTGAAGTGGGGTCGGTAACCAATAGCAACTGCCAGGGCTGAAAGAAAAAAACCCAAAGATTAAAAGATTTGTATTTACATGCATTTCCATCGCACACCCCCACGGCCGCTTTCGAGCTGTGGCACTCATCAGGTAGGGACAGTAAGATCAGGATACATATGCATTGGAAAATCAATTCTACTGGAATGAGACTGCAATAAGTGAGATACCGCGAACAATCTGTGAATCACGAAGGGAGGTATCAGCGAAACGTTATTATCATCAAGATATCACAGTGCTGGTCTAGAAGTTCCTGTTCTCAGGTGTAGGCTCGCTGTGCACACTGGCGGATTGAAGCCTGTCGAATAGTTAATTCTCAGGGGAAAATTCCTAAAAGCCAACTATAATTAAAACTGAAAATTGCTGAACAAAAGTTCGAGTTATAGCATACAAAATAAGATAACGGTGGATTTTGTAAAGGCGATGACCAGGAAGCAGTCCGTGATTATGTACTTGAACAGTGTGGTCCACTGTACGAACCACTATGCCTAAACTGGTGTCTCACCATACCATCTCTTGTATATTACGCCATATTTTGTGCTGTTCATCTACAGTAATCCCAGCACTTGTTTAAAAAAGATTTTGTGTTGATCAAAGGTTGCAACTTAATCACAAGTTTCTCTTCTCATAAAGACATTTTTGATACAGTTTTGAAACAATATTTCCTCGGGTGATCGACTTATTAATATTGTTGGCCACCTTCGGTCTATATCGACAATGGAGCTACATCACAGGTGGATGATGGTTCCATGCTACGCAGCTTTTTGAATGACTAAACAGTCCGATTCGGGAGGAACAATCTCTACCGCAGCGATCACTGTGATGGGCAGTACTCGGTCGTTGGGCGTCAGTTGCACGCCGGCGGCGTTCAACAGCCAAGAGCTGTATCGGCTCCTCCCCGGCTTGCAGACGACGCTTCACACAATGACTCCAATATGAGCGGTCAAGAGCAAGTTGCACTCCACTCGTAGGGTCAATGTCAAGAGCTTTCATATCTCTTTGCAAACGTCTTTGTACCGCAAGCGCGGTCTGCCCAATGGTCGACTTCCTAGTTGCAACTCACCATAGAGTAGATCTTTCGGAATACGACCGTTTTCCATTCTATAGACATGACCAAGCCAACGCAGGCGGCGCTGTCGCACTAGAGTGAACATGCTCTGTAGACCAGCTTTTGAAAGCACTTCAGCATAAGTCACTCTGTCCACCCACGATATGTTCAAGATACGAGGGATGCTTCGTAGATGGAAAGCATTCAGCTTCCGTTCGTGTCTTGCGTGGGTGGTCCAGGTTTCATTGCCGAACAGTAAACTTGCGGTTTCCGCAGACACGACAGTTCAATCAGGACCAAATGGCTCATCGATCGACGTAGCTAGCGACTAATACTATACTCACGGATAACGTTCATCCGCTGCACTACAATCTTGTCAAATGTCAAGCAGGTTCAAAGACCCGATCGAAGCCTTCCAGAACGTCGCTACATCGAAGGCCCTCTAGTCAATTTGTATCAAGATAACTTTAAAAAAGATAGTTGTTATGGTCAAATTAATCTCTCTATATGATGTGTATATGTTCCGTGAATATGTTCAAGAGTATAGATCTAGAGATTTTGATTTGTGTTTACCATTAATTTCAAGCCAAGAATCCTAATATTTTAGAATCAAGCGTTGTCCTTCCGCTTCAAGGGAGGCTTCAAATTCAAACATTGCTTCAAGGATCAATCAACGTAATCTTACTCTCTCTACCCCGATGAAGGCAAATAGTCAGGTAGTGTGCAAGTGAGTGATGGATTCCGTTTTCAATAATAAATGCATAGGACAAATGAAGGAATGGATCTGATCAACGTTATTGCCTAAAATGCTTCGGTCGATATCGATGTTGCCTAAGGCAATGAGACATAACGAAGTAACCGCTATTTTTATTTCCCCGTCATATCTGTCTAGGCCTGGACAACCTAACAGTATCTTAGCCCTCGTGCAGTCGCTGACTGTGCGGCACTTTGCCTGGATCAGGCTTGTGATTTCATACATACACCGCTTTTGGACACAAAGTCCGGTCTGAAGATTGTGATCGCAATCGTCTCATGATCCGTGTAGACAATTGAGAACGTCTCCTCAGACGCTACACGGTGGCTTGTGTCAAGCAAACAAGCTAGAATCGAACTATGCATCTTATTAGAGCAACCTTTGCATGCCAACTAGCGTGATATTGAGATACTTGCTTTGCCAGTTTGCATCAAACGTATCCCGCTTCACGGAGGCAGCTGAGTTGGTGTTGTCGAACTTGAAATACCATAAAGTAAATCCTTCGCTCGAATAAAGTGTTTTGATGAGAAACATGGGAATTTTTTGGCCACACACTGTAATTTTCTATTCGAACGCTCTCGTTCCTCTACGAACCGCATCAACCTTGACGTCAAGGTCAAATATTTTTCCAAATGAACTCACTTTGTTATCCGAGGCAGCGTTACTCTTCACAGCGAAATGATCCTGAGCAAAATCCAACAGTTTTCCAATGGGCCAGTTCTAGAAATAAAAGATCATAATGCAGTTCAAAAATATCCTGAACACACTACGATGGTTAAACAACATCACGGCGCTCAATACACGACTAGCCAGTGTCTGAAAATGTTTACAAGATTAGAGGCTTATTATACCCGAACGTTGACAGGTAGAGAACATAAACACAAGCACATCTAAAAGAGGTTAGTGATTGATCGGTTGTGTGAAATTTTTACAAGCTAAGGGATGACCGAAAATTGGCCTTGATGAAAGATGACAATCCGGTAAAACTGCGCCTGCATGTTGACATGAACAGCATCACGCGCGTAGCAAGCATCGAGTGCTTAGGTGCCATACAGCTATGCCATGTTGAAAATCCTAAAGGATGAGGAAAAGGGTGGGACGAAAAATGAGTGAACTTGTAAAAGATTAAGCATAGACACACTGGGACGAGGTGCCTAGACTTCGAATCAAACATGCATTCAAGCAATTGAGGTGGACGGATAGAGCTACATCAGCACGACCGTTTCCTTGTAACTTTTACTATCACGCATCATGAAAAGCTTTCATAGCCATTTCACTAGACAACATACAAGGTTATTTAAACACTTCAAAATGTCTACAGCCATACCGCCACCGAAAACGATTTTGGGCCATATCACTGAGCGTGAGAAGCCACCTCGAATTATGATCTCTCGGAACCCAACCACGAAGACGGCAGTCAAAGTTTTCTACTTGAGATAAGCCATATACACTCAAATCTCCGTACTATGCCACCCGCCAGGACCGAGCAAGAGTGGCATAGTAACGAGGGTTTGTAAAAACGGCTTTATTTTCTCAAGTCTATCATTTATTTGCTCAATCGATCAGTACAAAGCTCTCAAAAATAGTCGGCTGACGCATCTTCTTTTATCGGATCTCGTTCATCTCGTTGTCTAGCCGATCACACGCTTGCATCACACCGGGCTTCCCGCTTGTCTGCTGCATGAACTTTCGGACAGCGATCCAAACACGCTGGGCTTCCTCGAACAGAACGATTTCCTCCTCGACAATCACTTCGTTTTCGCTTTCCACCGGCTCCTCATTGTACAGCATCTACTCCACCGTGAATGACCCGCCAGTCGCGAGGCGTTCGTCGGCTTCGAGAAAGTCAGGCAGCTCGATCTCCTCGTTCTCGTGCATCTTTCCCTCGGCAGGCAGAGCTTTCCAGATCTCGAGCAGCTCCGCATCCTAAGGCTCAGTTCGGATTTCTTCTTCGATAAACTTGGCTTTCGCGAAACAGTTCCTGATTGTCGACTTGCTGACCTGCTCCCAAGCATACCGGGCGACGTGTAGAGCGTCGAGCAACGTGAACTTGAACTCCTTTCCGCGATCGTCCATCGTCTCTAGCCGGCGGCATAGCAACAGCTTTTTATAGTGGCGCTTGAAGTTCTCTATGATTCCCTGATCCATTGGTTGTGAATTGGCTGTCGTATTGGGTGGGAAGAAGACCTGTTGGATGTTGTTCAGCTGGAGCTCGGGAGGGTGGCCAGAGAAGTTATCGAGGCAGACCAGAACTCTGCGTCCCTGCTGGCCGAGTCGTCCGTCCCACGCACGCAACATCTCCTCGAAAATCTCCGCCGTCATCCACGCCTTCGAGTTCGCCTTGTACGTGACCGGGATCTCCTTCTTCTTGAAGAAACGGGGTCTCTTGGAACTGCCGATCACCAAAAGGGGAAACTTCTCGCTGCCGCTCATGTTTGCCCCAACCAGAAGAGTAATCCTTTGCTTGCTTTTCTTTCCTCCAGTACACCGCTCTCCCTGAAAGCCATGGTCTTGTTCGGAAGCAGTTGCCAGAAGAGTCCAGTCTCGTCCAGGTTGAAGACATCATCTGCAGAGAACTGTCTGAGTAAGGGCCGGAGAACCTGCTGCTGCCAATCAATAAGGGATTGGGAATCCACCGCTCCAACTTCGCCATGCACTGTCTTGAACGTGACGCCATTGCGCTTCTTGAAGCAGTCTAACCAACCGTCGCTCGCCATGAAGTCTGGGATGTGCATCAGCTCGGCCAGTTTCATCGCCTTCTCCTTGATCAGATCGCCGCTGACAGGCAGATTCAGTCCTCTTGCTTGATTCAGCCACATCAGCACCCCCTCCTCAAGCTTCGGGTCGTGAGGCCGCGTCAGCTTCATGCGCTTCGATGGAACTCCTGCTTTGATTGCAGCGACAATTGCATCCTTCTTGCTGAGTATGTTCTTCACGGTGGTTCTCTTAACTTCGACGCCCCATCTGATCAAGGAGAAAGGCGATGAAACTGGCCGAGCTGATGCACATCCCAAACTTCATGGCGAGCGACGGTTGGTTAGACAGCTTCAAGAAGCCCAATGGCGTCACGTTCAAGACAGTGCGGGGCGAAGCTGGAGCGGTGGATTCCCAATCCCTTATTGATTGGCAGCAGAAGAAAGAGATCCCGGTCACGTACAAGGCGAACTCGAAGACGTGGATGACGGCGGAGATTTTCGAGAAGATGTTGCGTGCGTGGGACGGACGACTCGGCCAGCAGGGACGCAGATTTCTGGTCTGTCTCGATAACTTCTCCGGCCACCCTCCCGAGCTCCAGCTGAACAACATCCAACAGGTCTTCCTCTCACCCAACACGACAGCCAATTCGTAACCAATGGATCAGGGAATCATAGAGAACTTCAAGCTGCTGCTATGCTGCCGGCTAGAAACCATGGACGATCGCGGAAAGGAGTTCACGTTGCTCGACGCTCTACACGTCGCCCGGTATGATTGGGAGCAGGTCAGCAAGTCGACAATCAGGAACTGTTTCGCGAAAGCCAAGTTTATCGAAGAAGAAATCCGAACTGAGCCTCAGGATGCGGAGCTGCTTGAGATCTGGAAAGCTCTGCCTGCCGAGGAAAAGATGCACGAGAACGAGCTGCCTGACTTTCTCGAAGCCAACGAACACCTCGCGACTGGCGCGTCATTCACGCTGGAGGAGATGCTGCACAATGAGGAGCCGGTGGAAAGCGAAAACGAAGTGATTGTCGAGGAGGAAATCGTTCTGCTGGAGGAAGTCCAACGTGCTTGGATCGCTGTCCGAAAGTTCATGCAGCAGACAAGCGGGAAGCCCGGTGTGATGCAAGCGTGTGATCGGCTAGACAACGAGATGAACGAGATCCGACAAAAGAAGATGCGCCAGCCGACGATTTTTGAGAGCTTTGGACTGATCGATTGAGCAAATAAATGATGGACTTCAGAAAATAAAGCCGTTTTTTACAAACCCTCGTTACTATGCCACTCTTGCTCCGTCCCGACAGGTGGCATATCTATCAGCATACCCTGAACTGAATTCCAGTTGGGAATATTCAGTTGCGAATTAGTTTGTTTCTTCAGATTAGCTTTGTAACTGTAAAGACCTGTTTACATATTTAAAAGCAGACCAATACACACAGACGAAAATATTAAACAAAGAGCTAACAGAAAAGAAAATGTCATAACAAGACACAAGGAAAAGGCGAACAACGAAACCTTGCCACAATAGACTGGAAACTCCTCCCCAACTACGTGGGAATCAGGAGCCCAATGCAAACGAACGATAAAGCGTTCCTCCTCAGGGAGAGAACAAGCCAACGGACCAGCAGGTTTCGCATGAAGCTTTGCTTTCATATAAGTCAACTTGGAAGCCATTTGTTGGGATTTTTTGCTTTTGGGTTGCGAGACTTTGGATGTTTGGGCAAGTGGGCGCGAAACAGCTGGAAGTGATGTGAGAATTGAACAAAGTGAACGGTTAGAATAAACGAACATTTTTGATGAATTAAAACGTTTATTACCAATATTATCATGTTAGCAATAATACGATCGCTCCTAAAGCTATTAATGTATCGCAGAATGAATAAAAACGGAGTAATAGCCAATGACCATTTTTTCATTGAAAATACTACTTATGAGTAGCCCATAAAAAGGAATATAGTCATTGACTGAATGCCATCCATAGCTGGAATAAAAAATTCCCAAATTTATGATGTCAAAATATGACTTTACGAGCTGCATATGAAGTAAGGAAGAGAGAGCGTCTTGCACACGTTTGCTTGATTCATTACAAAGAAATACCAATGAAAGTGATTGGAACAGCAACTACGTCGTGTGCTCAGTCAGATTCCAGGCTGTACGCGAGTTGACAAGCCGTGGTCACATCTTTAGCTACACTGTTTGACGATAGTGACACAATAAAAATAGTTTGCATGGCTTACTTTCGAGGATGGAAATGATCACAAAATCGTGTTTCAAACAGAACACAGCGCACAAACTGGTAGCGATATGCCTTGCCCAAGGGGGTGAATGATAAAACATGTACAGCTGTGAGTTACTGGTACGTTAGATAAACAGTGGTCTCATGAGCCGAGAAAGCTACTTTGGAATATTCCCATCAGTAGACAAGATATTTTAGTGAAAAAATAAAAAAATTTACGCTGCGAACGCCTTAAACGTGCACCGTTAATATTTTGAAATACGGTGGTTTTGCTACGTCAATTGAATAGACTCAAGTGCATACTGAAGAAACATGACAAGAAACATCATGGCGTTGGAACATTCGTCTATTCTCATTACAACGATTTGTGTTTGGATGCCGCTAGTAAACCGAATGGGATCAGAGGATAATACTGGCAATTAAAATCTTTCCATGCAACGTTCATTTTTATAACTTGTTCTCCGAAATTGTAGTGAAATCTACAAAAAAATTTAATTTCCTTCTCGTTCGTTCGTGAGAATAAACGGAACCTAGTTTACCTCTCGTGAGATCGCATCATCCGCGGCGGATATCCAAACCACAAGTATCTCGCAAGACTCACTGAACCTGATCTTACTGTCACACCACCTGATGACGACAAACAGCCAGAAACTGGTTGTGGTGTGTGTAAGGGATGGGGATGTGAGCACCACAATAAATCCCTCATGTAGTTTGACGTTTCTCGGAAACCAGTACCACTTGTCCATTTACCAATATTGATCCAAGTACACAGGGTCAAGCACTAATAGGTACCAACTTAAAATATGATCGCTCGTCGAAGGGTGCTCGAATGGCGTGAGTCCCTTCGTATTGAAAAGTGTTTTATTTACGAAATTAAACAGCTACTCATTGAGAGCTACTATTCATTTACATAGGAAACAAGATGGCGAAGGGTGGGGACCAAAAAAGCTACTGGAAATGTAGAAGATTACGCACTGACACATTGCGATGAGGTGCCTGAACCTCGAATCAAACATGCATTCAAGCAAGTGTTACAAACAGGTCGAACGGAAAAGCAAGTTACTCTTCGATTTTTTCTGACCCATCCCAACGTTTTACGCCTCATCATTCAATATCCAGCATGAACAGCGACCCTCATGAAGTAGACAGGTAGGTGGTAACAAATTCAGTTGACCAAGATGAAAATTAATTTTGGTGAATTACGGTAGGTCATGATTTCGACCATACAATTATCCGGCGCCGGGTATATGGTATGATATGAAAGCACAAGCTTGATCCAGCCAAAGTGCCGCACAGTCAGGGACTGCACGTGGGCTAAGATACTGTCAGGTTGCCCAGGCCTAGACAGATATAAGGGGGAAATAGAAATGGTAGTGAGACTCCTGCGTGTTTCAGCATGCAGCTCACTACCGTTGGCCAATCAATTTAGCACGGTGTTAGCCGTACAGCACAGAAATGCTGCATGATTGCACATCCGTGCGGGGTATAACCGTTACGTTGATCGATTTAACGGGTCTGTTCTCGTAGTGCCAAGCACGTGTCAAGCGAGACTAGTTGTAGAATCCGGGAGCCATGAAAAGCCTACCAGAAGTTACGTGGAATCTTTGGATATCTGCGAACTGGCTTTGGAACCAGAAGAATACGAACTGAGAGAAATGCTTACGCCTACTGGCTGACGATGGTTGGGGAATGTTTTCAGAATACTTCATCACCGTTTACAATACCGAGCCTCATAAAGACTGGGAGAAACAACCGGGTGGCTAGTCCATGACGTGGACACAGATGTGTAATCGTGCAGCATTTCTGTGCGGAGCGGCTAACATCGTGCTAAATTGATTGGCCACCGGTAGTGAGCTGCATGCTGAAACAGACTGGAGTCTCACTACCATTTCCTGTTCTTTGTTCTTTCTTATATCTGTCTAGGCCTGGGCAGTATCTGACAGTATCTCAGCAAACGTGTAGTCTCTGACTGTGCGGCACTTTGCCTGGATAAGGCTTGTGCTTTCATACCATACCATGACGTGGAGCACTGGGGTGAAGAAACTCGCCGTAGAGTTAGGTTTAGTGGGACGCATTCGTTAACCTCGGCCTGGGCGTCCTGACCGTATCTTAGCCCACACGTTGACTGGATTAGTCTTGTGCTTTCATACATACTCGTCCACAACACTTGCTTGAATGCATGTTTGATTCGAAATGTAGGTACCTCATCCCAGTGTGTCCATGACGAATCTTCTATAGGTTCAGTATCTTTTTCGGTCCAAATCTTTTTATAATTTTTACCACACCATGCTTGCATGGCAATTAAGCACTCGGTGTTTATTGCTGGTGTTATGCTGTCGATGATGATGATAATGATGAATCTTGTTAATATTCAATTACTGAAACCGCACCTTCCAGAGACGCTCGGTCAATTGCAGACGAGAGGGGGGTCTTCGTGTCCGTTCCGATCTGTTGGGTAAGTAAACCGGAACAACGATGCAACTCTTTTTGTTTGTGGCTAAATGAAACGGAACAAGATTGTTTAGAAACAACAGAAAATAGAACCTCAA
>JACCGJ010017717.1:0-20301 GCA_013407085.1 Atriophallophorus winterbourni
AAAGGTCTTCTCTAAAGCAAATCCAAAGAGCATATTCACAGCGCCACAACTATGTCGCGGAAAGTTAGTGACTGGAAGAGTAGCGCTTCATTCTAGCACGATAGTCAGATGTTTCAAAATAGATCGGAGGAAGGAGTACAGGAAAAGCTTAGCAGGTATCGGAACGAAACCCGCTCTCAATCTAACCACAGCTAATTAGTCCGTGAAAGCGATGATGTAACAGATGGTAACTTGCTTGATGTTAAATCACACGCTATGCTCATCTACGTGTAGTGCAGCGGCATCCACTTAAGGCTAGATAGACTTGGTAAATATTCACTTGGTCGACGATACAATTCTTCAACAAATGAAGTAAAGTTAATACTCAGCTACAACACAGATCTATTAAAAACGAGGTTTTTTTCCAGACAATGTGTCCTGCATCAATAACAGAGTCTAACTGAAATCAAAATGCCGGTTTCTTAGATTCAAGATTATGGCTGAAAATAATATCCTCTCAAACTTACGAAAGCCCGAGCATTGCACACGTACACACCAACATATAGAAGGCTTTCACCACTCTACATTCTTGATTGCACATTCGTCGTAATTTTTTTCTCGATTATAATTTGTTTCACTTGGAACGCCTTGCACGGAGAAATCACACGATTGGAATCAGTTGTTGTTCGCACTTCCAAGCTCGACGTATACATGGGAACCATGTGTTATACGACTACATTTTAACTTTCGTAATGTTATTAATGCACTTCCATTTGCATTTGTAAATTCGTTCGGATGATAATGTGATGGTTATCTGGAATATAGTTTGATTTAGTTTGAAATCAAAAAAGTTGGCGGAACGTGATGTACATGGCGGCCTCTGAGTTCTGACACGCAATTAAATATAAAATGCCATCCAAAATTTGAAAAAATGTCGAGGTAAATAATACACATCTACAGGATGATATCCAAACATATTGCAGATGAAAATTCAGGCAAACGGTAGATGAGCTCAATGACACTTTGAAGTTCGATCAGATTATTCATTTATCCTATCAAAACGAGTACAGCTCCAAGCACCGAAATCAAACGGAAAGAGAACCACATTCAAATACTAGAATCTATCCGATGGTTGAAATGTATGCCAAAGCAACGGCATGTGTGCAAATAGTAGGACAGGCTTTTGCATAGTGTAGGGTATTATAGCAGATAGTATTGGTGATAAAACCAACGTTTTTAAAACGTGTAATAATCCCATACGAAACTTGGATTTAGCAAAATAAGAAAGCATTTCACCCGAAAACTTTCAGTCAAGCCACAGTATACAATTGTCAACAATCAAGGAGAGCGTATCACGAATGGCGGAAACTTGGAAACAGAAAGAGGCAGAATTGATGCGGGATAATTTCGAAAAGGATGAATACATTCAAAGGATGAATCAGCAACTCGGAAACAAGTCAATGGACGAGAAATCGACGGATACTGGGAACGAACAACTATTGTTGAACCAGCTAAGCGTGGAATTGGCAAAACGCATCGATCAATGGCAAAATTCAATACGCGAAGCAACGAACTGTGAAAACAAACGTGAACAAAGCATTCAAGTGGAAACTGACGCATCGCTAACCGAGCAGCACAGGAAGGAAATCGAAAAGGTTAGTAAGATGCAAATGGATATCATAATATGAGGTAAAATAATACAAAATTTATAAACAGAGTTCTGTTGTAATGATGAAATATAATTAGGGATACATACGCTAGTTAGAATAGTACGTGCAAACTCAATATTACCGTTGTAAATGTTTAAAGATCGGTTACAATTCTTTGATTGCATGTACAGAGATATGTAATGTGTTCTAGAAAATTGCTAAAACATGAGCAGCATACTTTGACCCTTAAAACCAGTTCGTGAAGGCAATTGCTTATGGTGTCAGCACATTTAACGCAGTCGAACGTAATTCCGAAACATTCTTTCGTATCCTACATCAAAGGCTTCAAAGAATGATTCTATTCAAGTGTTCAAAGTTGTACGAATTTGTATTCTCCGCTGAATCAGCGAATGTATTCGCTGAATTAAGTTCAACTTGGTAGATAGAAGTGAGTTTTGTGTGTATGTTGAACTGATGAGGCACAAACTTCAAATTAATCGAAGGATTACGTAAAAACTGCTGTAAAAATAAAAACAACCACGGTGTGCAAAAACAGAATGACAACGATCCCGGGTAAAGTGCTCGAAGGCATATACGCTAAGATTTAGATAGGTTCTACACTTTTTTCGTGTAAAAAACTATATAACCGAGTAATAATTTGTTTGGTATTAATCAGATAACGGTACGTTTTAAACAAATAATACTCACTTCAAACACAATTCCCTAGTTTGAATGCTAAATCTCAATTCGTTTTATACACAGCTACGACAAAACCAACAAATTCAAGTGGATCAGCTATGCTCAACAATCAATTCACTGAACCAAAAAATTGCTCACCTATCAGACGAGCTTGATCAACACAAACAGATGCTAGCGAAAGAAATCGAGACTCGACGATATCAATTATGTGAGCTTAGTCTGGCCAGAGAACGCGAGAGGCAAGAATGGAACCGGTCGGAGGAGAGAAAGATGAGGGAAATGGAGCGTTTGCACGAAGAGTCGCTTGTGAAATTAAAACAAGCATACGCGGATGCGATGCAGACAATGGTGAGACAGAATCATGTTGCAACTAAGACTAAAGCTCAATGTATTATGGTGCTCAAATCCACATTCGTTACACACCACTAAAGCTATTATTGAGTGCTTCGAACAGCGGTAGTTGCGGAATTCTTTAATTATAATAATTGGCCTAAAAGAATCATTCAAGTGTTCGTAATGTAGAAGGCTAAGCGTTTGTCTGCGTACGGACTCGTCAATTGCTGATTCTATCTGGATCATTCTTACACCAATCGATTTATCTTGAAGAGATCTATTGGACCCAATCATTGTTGGTGTCCTGTGATCACTATTTCGGAAGTTCCTATTTTCCAAATCACCATGGACATTTTTATCGCTATTTTGACTTTTTCAGGACCGCTATCATTCGAAAGATCATCTTCTGCTGAGTCCCACAGACCGCGTTCCATTTGTGTGAGATCAAATCTACGGTCGCCAGAACCGTTTTACGCGATAAATGGCATCCAATACATTGCGGCACGTTCCCACACGAACCTCGCAAATTTCATCTCTCAACCGTTAAACGATCGATACGCGCCTAGCTGTTTTCGTGGAAGCTATCAAAGCCCACATTCAACGATCAGACGACCTTGGCCAGACAACCTCAACAGCTATCGGATGTCTAGACCTCCGAAAACTACGTGTCAAATTTGCAGAAAGGAGGTAAGTGTGAAATCAAAAGCAGTCATGTGTTATATGGGCTCTACTAAGATCCACACAAATTGCGATAAACTTTTGACTAACGAAGCAGTAGTCATTATTAATAATCCTGAAATTCCAAGTGTATGTTATGTGTGCAGCGTCTGTAGAACAAAGCCGTTAAACGGCGCTGGGACCAATGTATCTAGAGAATCGCATCAAATACTTAGAGAACTGTTCCCAAAAATTGGAGGAAACATTGAAGTCGATAGTAATTGCCCAGAATAACTCACTGAAAAATGAAACCAATATTAACCCAACGCTACATCCCGTAACTACACAAGTTGCTCCGTTACTTAAAAAGAATTTGCGGGAGGCTGAACAGTTTGGTGATGCGAAAGCTAGCTGCGACTCAGATGTTAGTCAGCTTAAAAAGTCGAAGGGGCGTCTACTGACTGTGCATCTGCAGAAATCCTCTACCTCCAAAACTAATACTGAAATGAAAACAAATTTGATGAATCTCAGTGTAATTTCCACCAATGTGCCGGAGACATCAGGGACACTTTTCTCAAGTAGAAGAACTCACAACATTGAACAATGGTACCAGCTGTGCTTAATGATGGATATGAGCTCGATACTGCCTGATTCAATAACCCGCCTAAGTCGGCACCCCAATTCTCCTCATCTTGACGAACCACGTTTACTGAGAACAACTCTCAAAAGCCAAAAAGAGATGGAAGACGTTCTTCTAAACTCTAATTTGCTCCGTACATGTTCACAGACTAAATGTCGCATACATGCTGATATTCCGTGGTGGGAGAGAAAAGGTAATTTAAACAATGGGAAAAAATCTGATGGAGCTGAAAGCTCGTCTATTTGTCCGACCCTTCGAGAGTCGGACATCGGTCGTTTTTAGGGATTACCATGGTGTTTCTAATCGCAGTCTCGTCTGGTTGTAGAAGACGTGGTTCATTAGGCGGTTTCGGCGTAGAAAGTCTGTGGTCACTCATTCTGACATCCTTCGGGAGATTCATATGATTTGCTTTCCAGTTGGCCCTAATTGATGCCAACATACCTTTCGTTAAAAATGTTATTTTCAGAGGTTTTGGCCCGTCACCTTTATAGTTTGGTGACCCAGGTATTCTAAAAGTGTCCACCAGGACTGACTCGTGATCTCCGATGCTGTTGGCAACGTAGAACCACTGTTTATAATCGTGGTGTTGTATTTCACTACCCGAAGCAGTGTTAGTGTGTTCGGGAACACCCAGAAGAACAATACTGCGTTGGTCAGATTTTTCCCATTGTTTAAATAACCTTATCACTCCCACCACGGAATATCAGCATGTATGCGACATTTAGTCTGTGAATATGTACGGAACAAGTTAGAGTTTAGAAGAACGTCTTCCATCTTTTTTTGTTTTTAAGAGTTATCCTCAGTAAACGCGGTTTGTCCAAATGAGGAGAATTGGGGTGCTGACTTAGGCGGGTTATTGAATCAGGCAGTATGGAGCTCATATCCATCATTGAACACAGGTGGTACCATTGTTTGATGTCGAGATTTCTTCTACTTGAGAAGTGTCCCGGATGTCTCAGGCACATTGATGCAGATTACAATGAGATTCATCAAATTTGTTTTCATTTCAGTATTAGTTTTGGAGGTAGAGGATTTCTGCAGATGCACAGTCAGTAGACGCCCCTTCGACTTTTTAAGCTGAATAACATCTGAGTCGCAGCTAGCTTTCGCATCACCAAACTGTTCAGCCTCCCGCAAATTCTTTTTAAGTAACGGAGCAACTTGTGTAGTTACGGGATGTAGCGTTGGGTTAATATTGTTTTCATTTTTCAGTGAGTTATTCTGGGCAATTACTATCGACTTCAATGTTTCCTCCAATTTTTGGGAACAGTTCTCTAAGTATTTGATGCGATTCTCTAGATACATTGGTCCCAGCGCCGTTTAACGGCTTTGTTCTACAGACGCTGCACACATAACATACACTTGGAATTTCAGGATTATTAATAATGACTACTGCTTCGTTAGTCAAAAGTTTATCGCAATTTGTGTGGATCTTAGTAGAGCCCATATAACACATGACTGCTTTTGATTTCACACTTACCTCCTTTCTGCAAATTTGACACGTAGTTTTCGGAGGTCTAGACATCCGATAGCTGTTGAGGTTGTCTGGCCAAGGTCGTCTGATCGTTGAATGTGGGCTTTGATAGCTTCCACAAAAACAGCTAGGCGCGTATCGATCGTTTAACGGTTGAGAGATGAAATTTGCGAGGTTCGTGTGGGAACGTGCCGCAATGTATTGGATGCCATTTATCGCGTAAAACGGTTCTGGCGACCGTAGATTTGATCTCACACAAATGGAACGCGGTCTGTGGGACTCAGCAAAAGATGATCTTTCGAATGATAGCGATCCTGAAAAAGTTAAAATAGCGACAACAAATTTCGCACGCGTACAAAATTTCCATGGTGATTTGGATAATAGGAACTTACGAAATATTGATCACAGGACACCAAAAATGATTGGATTCAATAGATCTCTTGAAGAGAAATGGAAGTTTAAGAATGATCCAGATAGAATCAGCGAGTGACGAGTAAAGTCCAAAGTATCATAGCACAAAATTATGCCTCCGCATGTAGACAATCGCGCAAGTGTGCAAAAAATGGCAACTCAAGTGTCGAGAAAAGCTTGTATGGCAGTAAAAGCGGCAGACTGTCGTGCTGATGTTACACTACTCGTTCACGAAATTTTTGCTTGAATGCCCGCTCCATTTGAGGTGTATGTATCTCATCCCATTTTGTTGGTATTTTTCTGCGATAGATTCCGCAGCTGTTGCAGTCCCATCCTTTCCCAAACTTTAGGGTATTATTGTCATGCTTGTGTGGCAGCTGAGCATTTGGTACATGCTACCTGTGTAATGCCGCGATGATGAGTTGAGTTTGCGGTCGGTTTTATTTCTGGTGTCGAAGCAATGATTTTATACCTGGCAATTATATCATTTTCAAGATAAGGAGGTGTTCACCATGATTGTGATATTCAGGATAAGATCGGATAAGTACGAGTGACGAACGAAGCGCACTGGTTGTTGTATGTATGTATGTATTAAATCACAAGCCTCATTCAGGCAAACTACCGCACAGTCAGACTGCACGTGGGCTAAGATGCTGTCAGGTTGCCCAAACACAGGCAGTTAAGGGGATTGAAAATAGCAATAACCGTGAGACTACAGCGTGTACTCGCTCACTACCGGTGGCCAGTCAATTTAACACGGCGTTAGCCGCACAGCACAAAGTACTGCACGATTGCACACCCGTGCACCACATGAGATCAGTTCGAGCGATAACACCATCGAAAACAGAAGCAGATGGATAACACCAGCCGCTATTAAACAAGAATGCAATATGTTAATTTCGGTTAAATGAGCCCAACGTGACGAGGGCTTGAAATGAACCAGAGGATACGAAATCGACTGGCAGATCGGATCAAAACGGCAAGTTGAGGAAAGCGTGGTGGCAACGAGATTTGTCTAGAAAAGATAGGAGTGTGTGTTCTATTCCGATTCATATGCGTAATAAATACTTGGACCTATTGACGTGCTTTGGTTGCGGGTAAATGCGTTGGAGAGGTTGGCTTGAGAGGGACGCAATCGATCAGTGGCTGGGAAACACAGCGGGTGACGTTGCTACCGTCCCATTGAAGGCATTCTAAGCCTTCAATTGGCTAGTGGTTTTTGAACAGTATTCAAATAATTAGCAAACGTCGGTGAACAAACAGGTTACAAAATACGCTTACATCACGAATAACTAACAACAGACATTGCAAGTTACGGGATAAGAAAATGTTCAATCGATTTGTCTTTAACTCTCACGGCATCTGTATCGAAGACGCTCGCAGCACAAAATGTGCTTGATTGATAATTCAGAGTAGAATGACTGAACATTAAAGAATACAATTCTATGTTACCTTCGGGTGCATACAAAGTGCTAGACGCGTAAGTTGTGGTTCCCTACAAGCTCTGACTGATGAATTCAATTTGAAGCAATGCATTACCAAATAAACCCTAATGGAAGGAAAAGATAACCTCTTCTCTATATAGCTAAATTCCTTGTTAAATATTTGAAAAGAAACGGTGTTTTGACGCAAAAATTTAATCCTTATTGTTTTTAGAACAAATTGGAAGTTCGAAAACTAGAGGAAGATCAACACAAAGAACAAATGAAACAACTACATGAGGTGAGCAGAGTATTTCATAGTGTAACACCAGCGCTTAATGGCCTCAATAGCTCCCACCCAAGGAATTAAGCTCGTTGGCAAAGAACAGAGGGTGCTAGCATGTTGTGCAAGCTAAATAGTTTGAGAGAGTGAGTAGGATGTGCTGATCAGTGAAATGTTGAGTGTTAGCCATGCGGCCAATGTTGCTGGCTCTAAAGAACACCACGAATGGAATGTATTTCATTTGGATGTGAAAAGTTAGGGCTGGCAACCACCGTGAATAGGATTGACGCTCTTTAACCAGGGATTAATTGGACTCAGCTCGCTCAATTTGAGCTAGTACATCACTTCACATATCAACATCCAACTATAGCGGATAATCTTATCATCTACTGTGATAGCTGGATGTAGGATCACGTCTCTAGTATGGAAAAGCGTTGTGGTAACAAATGAATCATTCTATCTGAAATTATGAAAATGAGCCCGGGTAAAAAGCACTTGCGCCACAATATGTGAACGGTCTAAGTAAGCTTTCAATATGGAACCTTTGACGTAGAAAGCACAAGCTCTCGACCGCTCACTTTACAGTCAGTGTGAAGCAGAGAACGAGTGTTTCCCTAAGCTTGGTTACATAGGTGATGCCAGCATCGGATAACGTTGTGAAGTGTAAAACTATGCAGGCTTGAAGTGTCTGCATCGATCGAACTAAACTCAAAACCCGCACTCACCCGACAATATAAAAATCGGCATAAATTTAAGCCCGCTCAAAAACGAAAATTCAAGCACCAATGAATATATGGTATGGTATGAAAGCACAAGCCTGATCCAGGCAAAGTGCCGCACAGTCAGAGACTGTACGTAGGCTGAGATACTGTCAGGTAGCCCAGGCCTAGACAGATATGAGAAAGGAAATAGAAATGGTAGCGAGACTCCAGCGTGTTTCAGCATGAAGCTCACTACTGATGACCAATCAATTTAGCACGATGTTAGCCGTACAGCACAGAAATGCTGCACGATTGCACATCCGTGCAGACCAATGAATAAATAGTTGTTCAGTCTGTGAAATAACGTATTGAATAGAGAATGAATCGACAGCCGAATACAGGTTTATCATTTTTACGTAGAACACAAACCGACGAGATAGATTAGACAGGTCATATAAAGTAAGCAAAACTGTAACGAAAGTGCAATTTTGATATAATCGATAGAAAAGATTGCAACGTATTACACGTTATCGTTGTAACACGAGTGGAAATGATTGCACTCATTTTAACAACAGAGATTGCAACAAAGCCAAGCACGAATAACCCATCTGGAAGCAGATATCAAAGAAGCGTATGCGAGACAGGAGCAAGTCACGAACAAACTGGCAGCGGATCATCAAAACGAGTTGGAGCGATTACGGGAATCTTACCAGCAAACTATCTGGGTAAGTTGTCGAGTGATTGTACACGAACCATGTCGAATGATAAAAACCGATATTTTCGATAAAACTTGAGTTAATCTTAAGTGTTTTAATGCAATTGTCACATATAGTAGTCACATTCACGTAATCGAATTTAAGCCATGCCATTAATAAAGTTGTGCGATATTTCAGTATCGCACAGGTAACACCGTGATAAACTGATTTAGCAACGGTACTGAGTTGCACGCGGAAACTCGCTGAGCCTCAATGTCACTTCCCTCCCTGATCTGTCCATTCTAGTATAATCTGGCGGTAGGGTCTGTACAGCGCAGTACTTTTCCTGGATAAGGTCTGTGAAATCTTACATTCATACAGCGACATACAGACTATAATTTAATACATAAAGTACGACAAATCAAGCATCAGACACTAGTTTGCTACTATCCACAAAAAGTAAAACGGCATGAAAATGGACAAAATGCCTAGCATTGTAATGAAATGTGTCGTAGGAAATCTGGATCTAGGCAAAGTGCGCAAGGTTGAATGAATGAATGAAAGCACAAGCCTGATCCAGGCAAAGTACCGTGCAGTCACAGACGACACATGGGCTAAGATACTGTCAGGTTGCCTAGGGGCCTAGATAGATATGAGAGAAAATAGAATAGAAACGGTAGTGATACTCCAGCGTGTTTCAGCAGGCAGCTCATTACAAGTGGCCAATCAATTTAGCAGTTAGCCGCACTGTACGATTGCACATCCGTACACAACGTTATGAACTGCATGTAGGATTACACTCAGTCAGGTTGCTCACGCGAAGGTGGACATAGGAAAGGTTATGATAACTGCATGAGAAGGATAGATTATCCCAATAAGGGTACGTAATTCGAGATTTTGACGGCGAATAACAGGTCAGTAACGGGATTTTAAGGTAAACTGATGTTGCTGTCATAACA
The DNA here is from genome assembly GCA_013407085.1 of Atriophallophorus winterbourni. Classification (NCBI taxonomy): domain Eukaryota; kingdom Metazoa; phylum Platyhelminthes; class Trematoda; order Plagiorchiida; family Microphallidae; genus Atriophallophorus; species Atriophallophorus winterbourni. Next base: position 9,902 of record JACCGJ010017717.1, read on the forward strand.
CGATGCTTACAAACCGGCTAAACTGCATGAGATGTGAGTGAAAATGAAAACGTAATGTATAAAACAGATTACTTTTCGAGGTTTTGAATGCCACCTATGAGAACAATCTTTAAACATGACCCAATTTGAAAGCGCGTTTTCTGTTATGTACGATGGTTTCACGGGATCTAAATAAAGTGATGCAAAGTAGCTTTGACACCATAGCACAATACATTGATGCTCTTTTCTCGGTCTAAATGATATAAAACGCCCTGAAGTCTTCAATATTGGAAAAGTAATAAAACATTCTCCAACTGAAAAAGAAAAAAACGTTGCGGGTAACAAGGTATAGGTCCTATCAAGCCTTTTTCTAACCATAACCATTACCAAAATGCACCGGTGGCTTGACTAAAGACAGTTACTACAACACCTATGGCAAAAGAACATCTCGTAAACCCATTTCTCAACACAAGCAAAAGAGAAACAAAGGGAAATACTAAGCGGTGTGAATCTGACGATTCAAAAATAACCACCCGATAACTGGAATACAAAGTAGCACTTGTCCTCCATTGTTAAATAATTAAGGAAATTGGAATATAGCCCATGCTCCAGTTCACAATAGCTTCCAAAAACCGATTCACCGAGAATCCTTCATTCAATTCAGGTCGAATTATCTCAGGTCTATTATCACGTAATACAACAATCTCTAGCTGAGTAAACTGTTGGTGATTAGATCGTTTCCATATATCACATAAACTGCTAATTAACACAGTTAGAGGATTTAAACATGGACGAACTTTTTTGCCATGTTGCAGTCGTTAAAAGAGAAAGCTGTCAGTAGTCGAGCGCGGGCACGAACAGCGGAGGCTGCACTGAAACAGCGAGAGAAAATGTGGACGGAATTGAGTGCGCAACTGCAGCGAAATCGTATCGAAGCAACACCTCCGACACTTTCTGTAGAAGCACAAAATCATTTGCAGGAGACAATAGAAGCCTTGCGGATGCAGGTGAGCGTGAATTCGAAATAGTAGATGGAATTTTGTTGTACGAACACCGAGGATTATTCATTACTAACCTCCTAAGACTCTAAATAAACAAGCTGATGGACAGGATGGTGGTTGATCGGAGATATTTTCTAAAACGTTTAACTTAGAAAGGGGTATCAGTTACGTACAAAACTTCAGGACAACTACACGGGTGAAGCATATTGCTGATTAATTCCAAATTTTTCCGGAGACTACATGGCCGTCACTGATTTAGAATATTACCGAAGCCGCACGAGGATTTTAGGAGTTTGTATTGAATGAAGAAATGTTTCAACTATGTCTGTAGCTGCAGGAGGCTACCTTATACGCTACCGACAGTCGTAGTAGAAGCCAGTGTCTATTACAAGTATTACTGAATGATAAGCGAGACGATCACAAGAATTCTCCAACTATTGTGCACAGATGTGCAATCGTACAGTACTTTGTGCTGTGCGGCTAACACCGTGCTAAATTGATTGGTCAGAGGTAGTGAGCTGCATGCTGAAACAGGCTGGAGTCTTACTACCTTTTCCTGTTCTTTTATCTTCCTCATATCTGTCTAGGCCTGGGCAACCTGACAGTGGCTTAGCCCACGTGCAGTCGCTGACTGTGCGGCACTTTGCCTGGATCAGGCTTGTGCTTTCATACCATACCATATTGTGAAAAGGCTAATGTAGTTATTTTCATTAGTCAGTATCGTTTCCGTCGCAACGATTCTGAATGACACCTCTATCGCGGTACATCCAATACGAGTAATTCTTCGAAATTTAGTTGGAATATACTGTGGGATTAGACAGGTTTCTCAAACCTAGCCGGATGCATACGAAAGTGTTGCACCATCGCACTTCAGAGTAGAGCCAAACAATGGTGTCTTACCAAAGTTTGCGTTGTCAAACGCCACGTCATATATATTCAACCAACTACGGAATGTCATGTGTTAAAGTGAGCAAAGCAAACGAATTCCAAGTTTATCTAAATAGAGCAAGATTTCAAATATGCAGACGTTATGGAAATCCAAAAGTGAAATATTACGGCACTGCGTGAGTAACGTTGTGCTAAATCGATCTGCAACTGGTAATAAGCTGGCTGGGTGAGCACGTTAATATCCATTTATTAAAGATAAGTGAAGGCATAGTGATAGTATCTGAGCAAACATGTAGCCCATGACTGTGTGTAGTTCTGCTCGCTCCAGGATGTCATACATTCAACGAGAACCAGTTTAGATGGAGGTGTATGTAATTACATAGGTGTTAATATTACAATTATTGGCTTGCCATGTGAATTTATTGTGAATGTTCAATGCATCATGTTGTAAACCCCATAGGTCACCATGCTTCAGAAGCGAATAGCCTTGCTAACCGAGGAAAACGAAAGTCTGACGGCATCCACTCGGAACCAACTAACCACAAAGAGCCACGTAGACTCGGCAACTGACTACGCATATGCACAAAAACACGAGGTTTACTCAAATGGAGACGGGCCATCACAACAAACACGACACATCCGAACAGATCGAACGCATGACAAGCTTCCAAACAATCCACACTATTTGTTTGATTAAAACCAAACAAAATGAAAACGAAATTTGTCAACAGAATGTCGAGATTTCAAAATTCGAGGGGAAAAAACGATTTGTACAAAATATACACCAGATTGTCAGCTTTTGTGTTTTCTCTTTCTTTTCGTTTTGCCAATCTTGCGCGCCACTGCCTCGAGGGAGGGGGCGAGTCTCGGGCATTGTTGAAATGAGCTTTCATGGTCGACGGTTGGCTCACCCTCGCCGGGTTGCCGACGATGAGACACTGGATCGCGTTTCTTTTTCTTCAGGTGTTCCAAACGGCGACGACTTGGCAGCTTCACATGGTCAGAATCGTTTGTTGACGTGGTTAATTCCTTGAAAGTACACGTTGAGCCTACTTCGCGTTCACAAGCATCTCCGCATGGTACTTTAGACAGGGTAATTGTTATGGCGGGTTCTTGCTGTGAATCAGCACAAAAACAGACATTCATTACGCAGCAGTCAACCGAAATGTTGTGAAACACGACGTAATTTATTACCCGACAGGTCGAAAATGCATGCATTATTTTATTCAATCTACAATGAAATTGTAAAATTCCGTACGGAGCAGACTGTCGAGGAAAAATTATCGAGTATGTCCACATGAAATCAAAAGCCTTGAACCAAGCATGGGCTTTATGTAGCTAAAATATTGTCAGGGAGCGGGGCCTTTGAATCGACTGTGCTCAAAATTAATATTTTCATGCCTTTTTATTTTTTCAGTCAACACGGAACCTTTTGTTTTTGAAACGTTTTAACATGTCGCGATGTAAACGAAGCACATTTGATGCCCCGCACGCATTAAATGCTGCGCAATATTTTTATTGTGAAGGATGGGAAATTTGCTGCGCCGGTCAGAAAAATGCGAAAGAAAACTTATACATGAGGGTTTAAAAATCGTGCAGCCTGACTTTTCACTAACTTCCATCACAAAGCTTAATGCCTGCAGACGAAACCGAAGCTGTTTTGGATTTGAATGTGACTGGCAATCTCAAATTTTCCCATCAAAGTTTGAGGTCTCTCTTATTCGCATTAAAAATTTGTGTTTGAACTAATTTGATTAGCTGAAAATTCGTTTGAACGAATAAAGTTTTCTTATTCTTCAGGTTGCCAATTAGCTCTAGAAGAAGAAGAGAACAAGAAAACTTTATTCGTTCAAACGAATTTTCAGCTAATCAAATTAGTTTAAACACAAATTTTTAATGCGAATAAAAGAGACGTCAAACTTTGGGAAAATTTGAGATTGCTAGTCACATTCAAATCCAAAACAGCTTCGGTTTCGTCTGCAGGCATTAAGCTTTGTGATGGAAGTTGGTGAAAAGTCAGGCTGCACGATTTTTAAACCCCATGTTTAAGTTTTATTTCGCATTTTTCTGACCGGCGCAGCAAATTCCCCATCCCTCAAAATAAAATATTACGCAGCATTTAATGCGTGCCGGGCATCAAACGTCCTTCGTTTACATCGCGACATGTAAAAACGTTTCAAAAAACAAAAGGTTCCGTGTTGACTGAAAAAATAAAAAGGCATGAAAACATTAATTTTGAGCACGGTCGATTCAAAGGCCCCGCTCTAGCGACGATACGAAGACAGCGATTGTCAAAAAATGCTCCAGAGTTCAGTCAGTATACAAGCCATTCATAGTATCGTAGACTGTGCAGTAGAATAAGGGAAAAGGTATATAACATCAAGTGATTCATGGGAAAGTAAAACACAGCAAGCTATTCGTTGAGAGTTGAATAAGCGTCTTAACGTTAGTCTGGCATTTGATAAGCTTGTTAATAAAGCCCTAAAGTGTCTACAGAAGAGAGAATCAAAGTTGCCACTGACAGAAAAGATGGTATGGTATGAAAGCACAAGCCTGATCTAGGCAAAGTGCCGCACAGTCAGCAACTGTACGTGGGCTAAGTTACTGTCGGGTTGCCCAGTCAGATATGAGTCAGAAAAAAGAACAGGAAATAGTAGTGAGTCTCCAGCTTGTTTCAGCATGCAGCTCACTACCTCTGGCCAATCAATTTAGCACGGTGTTAGCCCCACAGCACGAAGTACTGCACGATTGCACATGCGTGCAAAGAAAAGAGCAAAAAAGCGAAGACGTAAAAATAATTAACCCGGGATAACTATCATAGAACGAATTTTACTCGCTAGACCATCCACCGCACAGCTAGTTTAAATAACTCAAAGAATGAACCGAGATCTAACCTCGATGATACCATTATTTTAGACTAATCAATTGGACAATAAAACTAAATGAAACGGCAGTGAAAGATGAAAATACCATAAAATCATACACATCTGTGAAAGCAAAGCATCACATTGCTGATGGATCTCGTTGCGTTCAAACAACCTAATTGGCATGAGCGATAAAATAAATGAATGTTGGAGGGAGTTGGGAGTAAAACATACTATTACTTACTAATGAATAGCGCACGCCAGCCGCAGCATCCGTACAGGTACGTGACTGGTAGTAAATATTCACGGTCTGATATAGCTTCGGCACTTCGTGATTGGCGAGTACAGACGACATAATCTGTTTTTTGAATTGTTCTGCACAAGATAGCGTTTTCGATGTAGCGCCATGAAGGCTGTTCCATACGACCTGAAGCGAAATGATACAAGCATCAAGAGAGTGTGACAATGATGGAAAGAACCCAAATTAATCTGAGGCGGATAGATTTTCGGGAGGAATGTGATCCAAAAAGAAAACATTGGTCATTAATCAGCGGCTCGATACAAAAACACTCTGTGAAAAGCGTGGTTGTTGCACAAACCATTATCTGATCTTGGATTCACGGTCATTGTGCATTTACTATCGCTAATTCATCTAATAAAAAGAACAAGATGTTATTAATTAAAAATGTGTGAAAGATATTAGAATCAAGTAGTACTACGTGCTATGATAGCTGACAGTAAAAGCAGTTATGAATGCATGTTTGATTCGAGGTGTAGGTTGTTCATCGCAGTGTCTGTGCTTAATTTACTACAGGTTCCGTAAGTATGTAGATATTTATGCATGAAAATGTCGCACAGTCATAGACTGGACGCAGTATGTTAGATCCCACTTTCCCCCACTAATTAGGACCTTATTGTATACGGCAGTTAAGCACTCGGTAATCTACATTGGTGAAATGCTGCCCATGATGATTCAAACTAATTCAAAGTTTTAATCGTCCAAAAAGCAAATACGTTAAAGTAACCATAGATTAAAAAATATAGGGAAGGCATAAAAACAACACAAATCTTTTATGAATACGGAAAGTCAGCTTATGTATTCAGGTGCGAAGTTGGATTTGGTCAGCATATAATTGTCAAGTTCAGCTTTGAATATGCTCAGGCTTGATGCACAAATGATATGTGGGGCAGAGAGTCCCATATAAAACAAACTCGAACAGCAAAGAAGAACCTTCTACAATTTGATCTAGAGTGTGGAATATTTAACTTGAAGCCATGAGATCTGCTACCACGTGCTTCTTGCCGATAAAACAAGTGTTCAAGTGAGTGATCGCTGTGTGCAGAAGGTTGACCAGCAGGATCAAGTCACCCCTGACACGACGGTACGAAAAGTCAAACAGGTTCAGGGTTGCAATCCTCACTTCGTATGGCCTGTTGTATAGTTCGGTGATGATACCATTTAGCCAAATACTGACATACTATCGGGACATTATAGAATTTAAAGTTGCTGCCGAAGAAGTAATGCCACAGCAGTAAACGGAGCAATTACAACCGACAGATGTCTGAAAACATCGATGCAGAAGAGCAGTCTTTCTAGCACATGTTCAACTACATGCGGATGTAATAAGCTATGTGGGCACTAATGAACTGACAAATAAATAAAAATGAACAAGCCATTAGAAACGGTAAATTTTGTGCTAACAATCTTGTTTGAGACCAAATGAGACCCGTATTTAGAACTCTTTTACAGAAACGAAAGTGATTTATATTCGAAAGACCTACCGTGTGACAGCAAGATTGTGTGAAAGCATTTACTGCATAAGGAATTAGATTGCAATATTTGCTTCCAGGTTTCACACGCATACGCAACGTTCCATCGATAAGGGGTTCAGAATTGTGAGAAACATTCTCAATATCCATAGGCCGAGTGTTGCTAGCGATATTATGAAACGAGTGGAAATTTCTGGTTCACTCCTTGAATGGATAGAGCAAAAAAGAGGCTAGTGGGAATTCTGAAAACAAAAAGCTGTTCAGAAAACTTTATATAGAAACAAGCTCGAAGGCAATGGAAATATGGCTCAAATATGGTTATACATTTGCCTCAAGTTTAAACAAATAATATCATATAAGCGTATTAACTGATGGTGAAACCATAGCATTTAGTCTAATTAAAATCATTGTAAGGGACGAAGCACTTGCAGTATTGTGAGACTAAATTTCGGTCTACAGTAGGACTTGAAATCGTTTCACTCTGACAAGGCGACAAACGATTACATAATTTAGTGTAAGAGCATCTCAACATTTTTATTTATTTATTAAGAATGCTCCCGCTTTGTAATCAAACCTATCGCGCTGAGACCGGACCTTAACGTGGTGTGATGGTTTGTGTACCTCCATGACCCATTGGGCCATACTGGATGGTGTCTTTTGGTGTCAGCAGAGCTACTCACACCAGGAAGGTCTATGGATAGAGGTCAGACAAGCTCAGTCTCAACCCACTGCCTCGTGGTTCAGGCTTTTTAGCCAAAGGCTCCGGATAAGGCCCCCTAAGCCAACCTCCTAGTTTGGCCTGGGTAACCTGGTAGTATCACGAGAAACAAGCCATTATGAAAATACAGGTAAAAAATGACAGATCTTGTGCTCTCATGCTCTCCGTTCACAATGCTTTCAATGATCTCACATGCATGCAAACTTTTTAATTGCCGTTTTATGTTTTGTAGATCTTTGGGCAGACCTGGCAGAAGTACAACTTGTTCGTCGAGGTTTCCAAATTTTGCCTGCTTCGAATGCCTTCAGAGCGTTCTTCAGTCTACGCGTACAATTAAAATTACCGGCGTTTAATGTACGGACTTTAGCTAGCATCGAACAACTAGCAGCTTTGGCTCACACACTTGATAGCCTCGATGTCGATGTATGCAGTTTGTCGGAAACACACAAAACAAAACTCTAGCTCGGTTACACGATTGTCCAATCCTTCGAACTTACGCAAGTCACGCTATCTACGCCTGTCCACTGATGACGACGCCATGGTATCTGGTCAAGCCGGAGAGAGAAAGCTGAGGTCGAACTGTTAGACTGGATCTCAGTCGGAAGTCGTCTTTTTTGTACTGGGTTCGTGCAAGAAAGGCCGATGTCAAAATTAATCTGGCAACTTGTTTGTGTTTGCTGCCTATGCACCAACTAATTATGGCTCGGACCTTGCCAAGGATGAGTTCTATGGAAAATTACACGAATTGCATCGAGGAGTGGCATCGTTGTCTTAGCTGGAGACATGAACGCACGCGTAGGCCGTCGCTCTTCAAACGAGCATTTCATAGGTGAAAGGTTTGGTCTCGATTGACATCGTAATGACAACGGCGAAAGATTGCTTAGCTTGTGCTCAGAGCACAGACTCTACCTTGCCAGCACTAACTTCCGCCATTCGAAGAGTCACTGCTCCATCTGGAAATCTCCATCGGTGGCCTCGTTCACGCAAATTGACCATATTGCTATCCGCTACTCGTGGCGAGGGAGTGTACAAGATGCCGTTCATACTGGGGCACATGTCTAGAGTCAGATCATGCGTTATTCTGTGCTAAGCTATCGAAGTGTTTTGGCGGGAAACATAGAAACATTGCAAGGTAGTTGAATGTTGCCAGGATTAATTATCTCCCGGTTCTCAGGGAGTTTCGGGCCAATTTGAGTTTTCATCTTTCTGTAATTAGCAAAGATAGTATCGATGAACAATGGAGTTGGATACAAACCTCTTTGGAAACAGCCGCGTTGGATAGTTGTGGTCAGGCTTCCCGTGTAGCTTAACACTGGGTTTCTGCGAATTCTCTCCAACTAATAGACCAACGTCGGTTGCTTTCTGCTGATAGCATACATGATGCGTCACGAAGGCTTATTAAACGTAAACTGGATGCCAGTTCGAGAACCGACAGGAAAAGTTGGCGGAGTACAAAGGCTACGGAAATGAAATCTGCGGTAGCTGTAGGCGATTGCAGAAAATTGTTCCAACTTATCAGAACTACTGGAAGCGGGCGACCAGGCATCAATGAGCTAATGCGTGAAGCAGATTGTTCGCCAGTTTTTAACATGCACAGGCGCATGGAGCGATGAGCAGGTCATTTTGAGGCACAGTTTAACTTGCCTTCTGCACTCACTGATTTCGAGGATACGGAACACTGTAACCATAGTCGACTTCTATCGAGGCTCCCAATCAATCAGAGATTTACAATGTACTCCGCAGCCTTAAGCGCCATCGGGCATCATGTGCTGATGCTTTGCTTCCGTCATTGTTCAAAGATGGCGGTTTCGCTCTAGTTTGCGAACTTCAAGCGCTGGTCGCCAACATATGGGCTGAGGAACGCGTTCCGATCCCTTGGAGAGAATCAGTAATTGCTCCGATTATCAAAAAGGGGCGGCGCGATTCCCGTGAAAATCATCGGGGTATCAGCCTTATTTCAGTAGCTCATAGAAAACTGGCGTCCATCCTGCTTTACCGATTGAGTACCAAACGGGAAGAGCAAATCCGTGAGGAGCAAACTGAGTTTCGTGCCGGTTGATGGTGCAATTATCAAATCTTCACACTTCTTCAGTTTCTTGAGCAGCGCCACGCATTTCGTAGGCCAACTATAGTGGTATTCCCTTACATCCGCGCGGCATTCCATTCAATCGATCGCGAAAGTCTTTGGAACTGTCTGCTGAGACATGGAGTGCAGCACAGAAGTACTATACGATTGCACATCCGTGCAAGTACGATTGCACATCCGTGCAAACAAAATAAGAATGGTGACCAGCTGGAAAAAGTACAAGGATTGAAATAAATTCCGTATGTGGAGAGAGCTGAACGCCTTAACCTCAAATCGCTCAGTATTCGTGTTGACGAATTTTCAGCAGTACAGTACAGTATTCGGCGTGTGCGCTACGACCTGCTGATAACTCGGCGCATATTACTGGGAGCTTGTGGTGACGAGCTGCGCGAGTTATTCCCTCTCGTGGCGGGCTCAAGAACCCGTGGCCATGCTCTAAAGCTTCAAAAGCGAAGTACACAAGGATCCACGCTTTCAACAAGAATTAACTTGTGGAATGCGTTTCCGGAAGAGGTTATTAAAGCATGGTCTGAAAACCAATTCAAGCAACTAGAGCATAATGTACTGCCGGCAATAACGGCGAAGCTGTACAATACCTTACAGGATTTCTTTAACTGAGGTTCTCCTGGACTATGTTGCTTGATTCGCCTAATAATTTGAAGAAACAAAGAACAGAAACATGATAACGATACTGATGTATATCGACGCAAAAAGAAGATTGTTTACAATGTTTGAATACAAAATATTTGTGGAGAATCTATCCTGGTTTTTATTCAAAATATTATACACAATATACAGACTCTGACTGTGCGGCACTTTGCCTGGATCAGGCTTAGGCTCTCAAACAGAAATCTAGGATTTCTTAGACGAGCCTTCGGACATTTTTACGCACAGATCCTGCCACGTTTGTTGACAGCCGAAGTTCGTCCACCGCTGGAATACTCTGTCTGCGCATGGAGTTCATGGCTAAAATAGAACGATATGTGGCAGAGTCGCCAATCGAGCGTCCAGAATACTTCCGGTGGTGAGCCAAAAAAACGTCCGCCACTTCAAACAGTAGGTTCAATATTCTTCTGGTATGACTTTGGCTGGAA